>VYZR01112432.1:1075-14822 GCA_013400675.1 Oxylabes madagascariensis
AGCAGAGATGTTTTCAGATGAGTTCTGAAAACAGATGGAGAATGACTGAGGCACAGAGATTCATTGTTCTTGCAGAAATAGCTCTGAACAGATTATTAAAAGCAGCCCATCTTCTACTGTCACACTGTCTTTCCTAGAAAATCCAGCAGCTTTCTTCCCCATTCCCAGCTCACAGCTTTCTGCAATCAGTTCCACAAGAAACCACATCCTTTCCCTTGAGATCCTCTCTTCCCTTTTGTCCCTGCCTTATTCTGGCTACAGCTGGGAGGGTGAACTCAACCTGTCCCAGGCCACCCTTTTCTGCCTGGCAGCCCAAACCCCAGGGCTTGCCCACACTATCCCAGGACCCTGGCTGGCAATCTAACAAGGTCAGCACATGCTGGAGCTTTTCCCTGTGCTCAGATGCACTGTTGGAGTATAAGAACATGTGCAGCAACTTTTAATTGCCTGCATAATTGATCACAATAGATTTGACTCCTAAACCATAGGAACACCAGCTCAGAACTGCCTGACGAAGCATGGCAGCCTCTGGCTTGATTGATGAGTTTTTCCCCAGCTGCATGAAGGTCGAGACACACATTTTGTTTGCCCACGTTGTCCATCTTTGCTAAAAGCAAATCCAGTTTCTCTTGAACTGGAAGGAGGGCTTTGATGGCTTGCAGAAAAAACATCCAAACAAGAGAATCAGAGCTCCTCGGTCAGGTTTGAGGGAGTTTTAGAGATAAGACTTGAAAATGCAGCTGCCAGCAAGACTCTGTAGACACGTCAGAGAAAGATCCACCTTGTTTGGATCCATCCCTAAGATCCAGGCTTTGCTCAGATTCTCCATGAACCTGACTCTGCTGACCAGGATCTTGACACTCCTAAATAAATTATGGTCTAAGCAATGAATTTTTTCTTGTTATGCCTTCAAACGCCCTGGGAGGGGAACACAAGCTTTATTTACAAGTTGCTGAACTTATCCCTCCCTGTGCCCTGTGCTGTGTTCAGCCACTGGAGCACGTCTATAAATTACACTCAGCGGAACAAGACCAGGTATAAACATAACAATTTATTAATAGGGGATTTTAAAGTGACTTTCACTTGTTATATGTGTAAAGCCCAGACCTATTTCAGCTTTTTTGATGGGAGGTTATCTTCCTGGAAAGATTTAAAGCCTTTCAGATAAGATTTTCTTTTAACACAAGGGAGCAGAGCAAAGGAGACATTCCCCCCGTTCCTCTCCAGTCACACCAATTATGATATATGGCAGGTGGTAAAAAGTCACTTCTAAGAGCATCAAGTATGTTTTTGCCCAGGTTCTCACTTCAGAGCTGCATTGCCTGGAGTTCATTTGCCAGGTTCCACCTCAAGCAGCAGATTGTCACCTTACCTGGGCATGTCACATGCCTTGCATGGTCACTTATGTCAAAAGCAAAGTCCTTTTTAAATGCTCCAGAATACACTTGAGAGGCAACTGGCAAGCCTCAACAGCTTCAGGGCATCTTTGCTTGCCACATCTAAACATTGCCTTAGGTATTTACTTAATATCATTTCACAACTATTTCAGGAATGCTCTGTGAGTTTGAGTTTTAAAGCTCTCCGAGGAATTTTATCTTTGCAATTGGACAGCAAGTTCTACCAGAAGATCTAGGGCTCAAGCTTGGCACCATGAATGGTGCCCTAAAACTGCCCTGGCACACAGCTGAGTACTACTAACTCAGAGAAACCAAGGCACAGGATATCAACCACCAACTTTAGATTCTGTTCCCTAAAAAGAAGGGCTTAAATCCTGTCAAGGCACTTGGGGATGCCAAGAGTGGGCCATAAGATCACAAAGGAATTGCCTCAGAGGCAGAAATACCACCCATATTTCTAGTATCTGTCCAAGGCACTGACCTCTCCCATCCCTGGGAGTGTGATAGGAGGGATAAACCATCACTGACATGTCCAGACCAACCCCTTGGACATCCAAGCCTAGGCTTGGACTCTTTCAGGAGACATCTCTGCAGATAACACACTGGAAAACAAATTTCAGCTAGAACATTAATTAGCTCCATCTTTCCTAGAGCTGGGTTAGCCTAGGCCAGAATCCACCAGGGCAACCAAGCTGGGAAGGGAGCTGAGCACCAACCATCCTCGTGGATGAACCTCGTGGTGGCAGAAAAGAACAAGCTGTGATGGATGATTCCTCTGGCTTGGAAATGCAGCTTATCAGAGCCATGGGTTGCTGTCAGAGAGAAGAAAGACTCAGCAGAGGGAAGATAAGTGATTTGATATGTAAGTGGGAGGAGAGATGCAGAGGGCAACTCCTCAGGCCAGTGCCAGCTCTGAGAAGGAAGCCACAAACAAAAGAAAAGAGCTCGTAGCCACCTCCCTGCCCTGTGAAATTCAGGGGCTGTGTTACTTTTCATTATCATACATGGATGCCCTGTGAGACTTTTCATTAGGACCAACCTTAACTCCCAACAGGCAGAAAGAAGAATATCTCCATTTACAATGGCAAGTACTTGCTACACTTGGCAGTAGAAAGTCACCCCAGCTGTTAGATACAGGCCCAGAGGAAAAAAAAAGAAATACTATTGATTAGCAGCTATTAATTCTTGCACTGTGGTCTCAGCAATCTCTGCTTCTGTTCCCAGTTTTCTGGGAAAATCATACAGAGATTTAACCAGAACAACAAAATCATTTGCTCTCTCTGGGACTATTCAGAGGCCAGCTTGGTGCTGTGGAGGGGCTGAGACAATTCACACAGCAGTGACTGATGAGAGGAAGAAAAGAAGAGGCTGAAGGGTAGAATAAGACCAAGAAAGGAAGAGCTACAAGGCATCTGCAAATTTTCATTAATCATATTGGAAAGTAACATGGAAAATGTTGCTTTAAAATGCATCAGGTTTTGTTACAACCCTTAAACCTTCAGCACAAATACCTGAAAATAGGATTTTAGGCCTCTTGCTACAAAGATGGAAGAAGTAAAAAGATAAACTAAGACCAAATACATCAGGAAAGAGAAGATTCAGATTAAGTTTAATTGAGTGCTACTCACTTGAGAGATCCTTTTACCCAAAATCTGTTTGAACTAATATATTTTTACAACCAGTAGCGTGATAAATTTACCTGGGGATTTGAAGTTTTCAGGTTAAGTGCAGTCCTTAAGAACAAAATTTTCCTCCTGAGAAATTAGCTCCTCTGGAAATTATTTAATCCCTCACTGTTTTTCTAAAGTCATGCTGCAAGTATCAGTAATGGATTAAATACCATCTCATGAACAGTCATAAAAATAGCTGGAAAAAGCACCTTAAAATTGTGTGTGTCTGCCAGGAACCCTGTTATCTGGCACCACTCAGCTGAGATCACCACTTGCCTCAGGAGTTACCCTGGGTTTTTACACAAGCACAGAGTATTTGAATAAGGATACAAAGCAATATTCTTCCTGCCTTTTTTTTATTATTATTGACCTTGATAAACCTGGATAACAAAGGTCACACATTGCTCCAGATGCACCCAGTTACACAGAGATCACCAAAAATCCTACAAAGTTCTAGCAAGTTACTTGGAGTGGGGGTTTTGTGGCCTTCTTAGCCCTGTAAGATTGCTTTTCCTTAAAGATTCTCATTTTTCTCATCCTCACGTACCACTAGCCTCAGTCCTGACCATTTTCACAGAGCACTGACTCTCCACTCTCAGGTGCACACTTCCACTGTCTGGCAGAGCCAAAACAGCAACGATCTTTCTGCCATGAGCACAAAGAATTTTGAAGAAATTCTCCAAAATCATGGACTAAGCCCGAACTAGAAATAACACTTCTAAGAAGCCTGAGGTCTGTGGTCCAACATAGCCCTTGGCACACTTTCAGCAGAACCAGCAATGGCCACTTCATTTGCTGTGTGAGGACCCTTCATGACTGACATTGGGTGAACTCTCTGCAGCTTCATTTTCGCTCAAAGATTCAGATTTCTAGAATGCTTTTTTCTTCCAAAATCCTCCATAAGTTCTTGAAGTTTGTAGACAACGGTACAAGGAAGTAACATTTTACCTATTACTGGAGAACAGTCTGTCTTCCAACAGCACAGACCACAGAAATGGTGGCCAAACAAGCAAAAAAGAAATGTTCAGTGACGAAATCTTCAGCTTTGCTGTGGGCAAAACCTTTGACACAGCTTGCTATAGACACCACTGTTCCAGGGAGCTTATTTTATGTCACTAAACACTCCAAACATGCATGGGCAACACGGGCTGAGCAAAATATCCCAATGGCATCCCCTGCACCTGCATGGAGGGGCTTTGCGGTGCCTGCTCCAAGGAGAGCAGCTGGGCAGGACCATTGCTGACCTCTCATGGTCGGAGCCAGCCTTACATGGGCAGGGACAGTCCCCAGGACAAGGTGGGAGGGTCCTGTCGCCCCTGCAGAGCACAATCAGGTGTTGGTCTCATCCCACCCAGTCACCAGCGACAAGGTCAGGGTGGGAAAACCAACCTGAGGAGTAAAACTTTGCTTTAATCCGAGTGACTGACCTTGGCAGAGATCAGTTTGAACAAAGTCTTGGGCCAGAGGGGTAGGACAAGGTTGAAACTCAGCAGCAAGGCTGTCCTTGAAAATGGAACTGAAAGTCTCACCTTTCACTCAGCTCTCATCTGCCCACAGATGCCCACATCTGTTCACAACACACCTATGCCCAGGCAGAGCACAGGGAGATTTAGTGCTCATCCTTCTGCCTGCTCAGCTACAAATTCAACACTGACACTATTGCAGCTCCCGAAACCTCCTGTCCCAGCAACCACAGTGGGCTCAGGAGCTCCAGCTCAGACACAAACACTCACACTGGGATCCACCATGACTGATAATTAGTCATGGCCATAATCAGTGTTCCCCCACTGCACAACAACCACCCCAGAAATCTTCAAACAGGAAACACTTTGCAGGATGTGGTGCTGGAGAAGGGGTGAGGCATTTCAGACCCTCCACACCCTGTTCCTTCCCCCTCCCCAAAAACCATGGGAGCTAAAATAACATTTCTTTCAGCAAGTGTCAGAAGAAGGAACTTCCATGACTCATCAGCTGTTGTTTTAGCCTGCAAGGGACTATAAATTACACTAATTAGAACATGGTATTTTTCTTGCAGTTATATAAAACACTGTCTCTTCCTGCGACATCTAAGCACAGAGCCATCAAGCAGGAGCGTGCTCTGTACATGTTTTAACTGGAATCCACAATTCACTTGCATGAAAATCCTCCTAGCAGCAAATTGGGGAGAGCTGGCAGAGCACATCAAGAAAGCTGTGCTGAATTATGAGAGGAGGGAGAGTAAATTAGCGGCCAATCAAACCTGTCCAACCAGAAAGAGTCATTCCTTACTGTCAGGGACTACAGCACCGGTATCACTTTCACTCTGAGCAGAAAAAAGGTAATTTATGTGGTCTCCAGTCGCTCACACCGTCAGCCCGTGCAGATAACAGGTTTAGCACTTGTGACTGTGTTTTCTGGGAGCAGCTTATTTGCATTTAGCCACGTAACACACATGCACAATCTTGGACAAGCCAAACAGAAAAGCCTGGCTATAAGCTGTCACTTCAGTTTTCAAGCCTGAATTAGCCTGGCAAAGCAAAAGCTAAGATTTATTCAGAGCCCAACATCTTAAATCTGGTAATTACAACAGGCTCCTGCAGAGCCATTGCCCTGATTCACCTTCCAGCAAGATTCCTTCAGGCACAAATACAAAAAGGGGTTTTCTGCCCTGCTCCTGGAGCATGGCAGTGCTTTATGGAGCCCTAATCTGTACATCCCCCAAGGTGGGCACAGACAGGAACAATGCCCATGGAATAACAGCGCTGATGAGGAGGAGCTGCCCAAAAGCAAAGCCGCTTCCTGCAGTGCCCTGTTCCTCACAATAACAGAATTTGAGGGCTTTGGCTGATTTTGCTCCTTCAAGAAGGAAGAGAATTGCCCTGACCTATGAAGGCTGATGGAATTTAGTTGCACACTGATGGTACAGCTCGGCCCAGGGCTGTGGGGAAGGCTGGAGGTGGATCTGAGGTAGAGACCTCTACTCATGGCCAACAAGTTACCAACTAGGTCTAGTCACACTTTTTCCCCAGAAATCTGCTTTTCCTCTTGGAAAGACAATGATCTTCCTCAAAAGAGGACTCCCTGGTGTTTCACAGCTTTTTTAACAGTTTATTAAGTTCAACACC
Source organism: Oxylabes madagascariensis (assembly GCA_013400675.1). NCBI lineage: Eukaryota > Metazoa > Chordata > Aves > Passeriformes > Timaliidae > Oxylabes > Oxylabes madagascariensis. Next base: position 7,247 of record VYZR01112432.1, read on the forward strand.
GGTTATCTTATTGATTTTTTTCAACAAAAGCTTATGTGTTACTGTATAAATGCAATATAATGTCCTCATTTTGTAGTGCCACCAGGCTTCTCAACAATTTGAAAAGTCATGAAAAAAACAAACCTTTTTTTTTTTTTTTTAATTAAGGAATACCATCTTGGTTGCAAGGCCAACACAACCCAGAGCCCGAAGCAGGACTGTGCCTCCCTCCTGAAACTCCAAACTTTCCAGCAATATCGTCCACTTGTGCTTTGCATGGAGCCTACAGCCCGTGGGCTGGAGGGGAACAGGGAGGAGCAGGACCCTCAGACTAATGCTGTGCTAAGAAATAAAAGCCTTTGGCACCGGGAAAACCCAAAGGAGCCTTTCCCCAGCTGTCTGGAGCGGGGGGNCAGGAGAGACCCCGGCTCCTTCTCCCCTCCTGCCTGGGAGCCCCGCGGTCCCTGGAGGACATCTGGCCACCCGGATTTCCAGACCACGACTGACGGTCGCATCCCGGGGCAGCAGAACCTGCGGCCTCGGGAAGGGGAATTACCGGAGGTCCCGCTCTTGGTTGTGCGAGGTTTAGTTGGCGCCTGAGCCTCGTTGAGGCTGGTTTGGGTATTAGAGCAGCCCCTCAAAACAGCTCCTCTGGCGAGGCAGGGATGCACCAGCACACGGCTCTGCAGAACACACAGCTCCCCGGCCAAAGTGTTACCAAGGGAGCAACATTCTAAATTCTAAAATTAATTCCTTACACAGAGGAAAGAGTCAGAAAGTTTGTTTCTGCAGTTTGCCATGAATCACAGCCCAGGTGTAACACAGGCAAATCCCCGGGGCAAAAGAAGTCGCAGCACCCTGGCCTGGGTCAGCGGGAGCACGTTCTTGCCCTTCACACTTCACTAACACGGGACTGTTGTCCATGAGCTATCAGAGAGTCTGAAGAGCTCTGATCTGCATTAACACTTCTCAGCCAGAGGATTGTGAAAGACAAACAGGACGCTGCTAGGTGCTGGAAATACCATTCCTTTAAGTACAGAAAATGTTGCTATACCACAGCTGGCCAAGATAGACATCATCTTTTTAAAGCATGTACAAACATAAATAGGCCCAACATTTTCTCTCTGCGTTGTTTCAGCTCTTAACTTCACAGTAAAGAGAGTCCAAAAAAAAAAAAAAAAAAGAAAAGAAAAGGAAAAATCTTTGGTTTCTGTTAAGGTATCATCACCTCAAAGAAACAGAGATATGTGGCCAGGACAGAGCAGCTGGAGTCACAACCAGATAAAGCCACCACAAACCCATGGAATAGTTGCCCTGTCCAGAAACCTGCTGCTCCTCAGACTCAGAGATTTTTAGTGATTTCCAGCAGTGCCTCTCTGTTTATCCTAAATGGTTTATCCTAAAAAGGATCGAGCCCATACACCCCGTGCTGCCCCCCAGCCCCACCCTGCTCTGGCAAGAGAGCACAGGTCTCCTCTGTGTGTCTCCCTCCATAAAACAGACAGCATATGGCATCCCACCATCAGCCTTATGATCTCATCTTGTCTGACTGCTATTTTTACAGCTTGTTATTAATAAGCATAAAGAAAGAATTTGAGGTGCTGTCGTGTTGGATATTCACACACTTCCAGCCCAGATGGTGCTTTATCAGGATTATGGATTGCCAGGCAGAGGAGCTTGCAGAGGGGAGCCACACAGGGCTGCACACGAGCTCTGCTGCTCACTCCCAGCTATGAGCAGGACAGAGGTGAGACAGGACAACAGAGCAACAGCCCTGTCCCCAAGTGAAAAAAAAGACCTGTTAGCTAAGGCATGGCACAATCCTACCTTGGTGAAGTGATGGAGGATGAACTACACTTTGCAGGTCCCAGCAGTCAGCAGAAAAACCAACCTTCCCCACCTCTGGGTGGGTATATGTACCCTCTGAGCAGGGGCATCAGCCTAACACCTGAGCTCTGGGACCCCAATTATTTCCAATCACCCTTCCCAACAGCCTCCTGTGGGTAGGTTCACCTGTGACCTGCTCTCACCCTACCCAAACCCCTCGCTGCCTGCAGATCCTCTCCACCAGTAAACCCCAAAGAATGGCTCAGGTGACAAATAGGGCAAACTTCAGGCTTCACAGCATGAATGGAGGAGAAATCTGCTCATGGGACTCAAGAGAAGGTCTGGCCCATTGTTCCACAGGGGTGAATAGACTCGTGCTACAAAGGACATGAAAACATCAGGGACCTGCAGCACTGATGCCCAGCAGCGCCTGCATCCACGCCAATATCCAGGTTGTTCCCTAGAATCATGGAATCAGAGAAGGGTTTTGGTTGGAAGTGACCTTAAAGATCATCTCATCTCAACCCCTCTGCCACGGGCAGGGACACTGTCCACTGGAGCATCAAGGTCACTTTGTTAGATGATCTCAAAGCCCACATTTCATCCATCAGGTTCTTCTAGCTTGCATGGACACCGAAGTCCCTGGGGGCACTGAAGCCTTAGCTAGACTGGTTTTCCCATGGTCACTCTTCCTGCAGAGACCACTCCAAGAGGGACTGCAACAAGTTCCCTTTGACCAGGGAACAAAACCAGTCTCCTTGCTGACCTCCTGACCCACAGACATTGCAGGGAAAACCCTGCTAGCATCATTTGCTCAGGTGTTTTGACCTGCAGATATGAGGAACAAAACCTCTTTGAAGTCAGCTCTATCCAGAGAAGAATGAAAGGGGAACAACACCCTCCAACACATGTGAGGCAGCAGCTTCCAGGAGCCTGACAGGAGTGGAGGGTGCACACAGACCACTGAGGCATTGGGGTGGTTTCCACCCAGATAAGCAAACCCTTCCAGTCACCCAGGCCAGCCTGTGGCTGCAGAAATGCCTTCATCCAACCTCGACAGAAAAATGGATCTGGGAACAGAAGGAGGCAGAACACTACTCACAGATGACAACTAGAAATAAGTGTCCTAGAGACGGGAAAGCATCCCTCTGACCTAATTGCAAAAGGATGGGGAGAGGAAAAGTGCAGAAACAGGTCAGGGAAGGCAAAACATAAGAAAAAGGCAGCAAGAAGAAGAACAGGAAGGAGGGTTTAAGGTCAGACATAGAGAGGAACGAGGCTGGCTGAGAAAGGCAGTGAGAATCGGCTGTTTCAAGCAGCCCAAAAATATTGTCCAGCTGTGCACAGCCCTGGGGCCAGAGGCCAAGGCTGGGTGCCTGGCTGAGGGAGGAGGGGGAGACGTGGCTGGAGTGGGAGAGGAGGGGCAGAGAGGCTGCCAGCACCTACAAGAGCTTTACAGACCTCATAAAACAGAGCAGGCTCCAGCTGTTCCCTGCACTCAGCCTGACACACAGATGCCATGAGCTGTTCCTGCACATCCAAGCGCTGCGGAATAATGGAGATGGGTGAATCCCCTGCTCCTGGAAGGCCAAGGTGCAGCACAGCCATCAAGAGAAAGTGTGTGTGTGTATGTTTGTCTGTCTGTCTGTCTGTGTTGAAACTCCCTTAGTGCTCCCAGGTGTGCAGTGAACAGAGCAGTCCCTCCTTCCCCCTGCCCTGGAAGGGTGGTGGAGCTTGGAAGGACCTCCTGTCTCTAACTCCTCTCTCTGCCCTTCACACTGGGCCATGTGTGCTGCTGATTTATTTCACCCAGCAGGGATCTCGCTGTAGCAATGCCTTAAACCCCAGCAACCTTCTGCTGCATGCAAGATGCTCTGCAACGTGCCCTGGTGGCAAGGCAGGGTTGGGAGGGGACCTGCAATGGTTTGTTCTGGGGTTTAGTTAAAAAAGGTGATGACTTTTCTACATGGGCTAAGGATTTCCAATTTTTTTGTTTGACTCATCGTCCCCAACTCCTTCTAACTTCCAGAGGAGCAGAGGGCTGAGTTTTGGATATGGAGGACAGCTGAAGGAATCAGCAGGTGCAGAGGAGACAGTGGAGAGAGGAACAGGAATTACAGAATCATTTAGGTTGGAAAAGACCTCTAAGATCATCACATTCAGCCACTAACACTGCACAGCCAAGCCCACCACAAAACTACGACCCCAAGTGCCACATCTATGTGTCTTTTAAATCCCTACAGGGATGGTGACTCCTCTGCTTCCCTGGGCATCCTGACAGCCCTTTCTGTGAATAACTTTTTCCTACTTTCCAATCTCAACCTCCTCTGTTACCATCTGATGAAGGAAATCTTGCAAAAAGTGGGTCCACAGTATAACCCTATTCCAGCTACTCATCCCTGATGGTACGAGCATCCTCAGGATTTCCATCTCCCTCCCATCTCCTCCCTGTAGAGAGGGGCTCCCTGCCTGCAGCTGCTGCGTCCCACGGGGCCCTCTCCTCCTCTCTCCCAGCTGGAAATCACACTGGGGAGGGAGCTTGGGTTTGAAAACAGAAAGGAGAGTCTTAACGCGCCATTGTTCAGTGGGTAATTGCTTCCTTTCTTTCCCTCTCTCCTGGTAAAGCCAGGGGCAATTCCTTCTAGCTGGAGGCAGCCCCCTCCGAGCTTCTGCTTAAGTCCTTAAGAGAGACTTTCCAAAGAAATAATTGCTGCCTTTCTATTTCACAGTCTCAACGAATATCTTTCGACCTCATTTCAACACTTAGTAGGTTTTATTCAGGTGATGAAGGGATTGTCTTTCTTTATTTTAGCTCCTGCAGTCTTTTCTCTTTTATCCCTTTCTGATTCTTTTCTCTCTTTCAGTCCCCAAAAGTTTTCAGTCCACACAAGTTTTAAGCTCAATTCAGAGCTATTCTTAGGATTCAATGTTGTGCACATCTGAAATTATTTCCAGCAATTATGTTTGACTCTGTAAAATAAGGTGCTTTGGATCAAATTAAAGACTTCTATATAAGAAATATTAGAAATATATCCTCAGTTAATACACGCTAAAATTTAAATCCTTGCCCTCAAAGGACAAAATTGTCCGTCAGATTCTTTATTAAAGCCTATAAACATCTCAGGAAGTGAACAGGACTCATCAGCTCAACACATCCAGCAAAATGCGGGGAAACCTCTGAGAAAAATTGATTTAATAGAGCAAATATGGTTTCAGTGGATGGCCTCACTGCAGCAGCACTGACAGAGACTTCTTTTTCAGGCGTGCAAGAACTGCACCCTTGTATTCAGGAAGGATTGCAGAAGTGAAGGTCGAGGAATTCTAGCCCTTATCTCCTCGGGAGCAAGGACAGGAGGTGATGAGTTGTGAGGCAGGACTGGAGCCCATCCATCAGTCAGCCACGGGGGAGCTGAAGCCTTCCAAGGAAACCCTCACATTAGCTCACTACATCTTTAGTCTCCTGAACAAAGTACATATTCAATGTCTGGATTTTCCCCCAGGTTTCTCCTTTAGTCCCCAGAACTTCCTTGCTGGAAACCACTGGTGTGAGAATAGGAGATAGGAAAGAACTGCACCTACACACTGAGTCGTGCTGGAAAAGAAGAGAACTTTATTTACATCTTTTACATTTTATAGAATTCCAAAAGTGACAGTGGATTGGAGGATGAAGCTGCCACCCCTCCAACACACTGGTCAGACCAACAGTCTGTCAGCTCTTTCCTCCTCCATGAAAATATGAAAGCAAACCATTTGTTGATACTTCAAAGCATGAGAACTCTGTTACAGAAACGAAAACACATCAGAAGGCTGAAAATCAGGGCAACACACTGGATGATCCCATGGGTTACAGCAGGGTGGGCTGGGAGCCCGCAGGATGCTCTGCAGAGAAAGGAAGGCTGAGAGACAGCTCCTCCCTGGTGGGAGAGATCCAGGGTGGGCTAAAACCAGAAGAAAGTGCAGTGCAAACATCCTGTGTCGTTGGGTTGCAGAGGCACCGAGTGCTTTAACCTGGACCTGAGGGCACAGCTGGGGCGGCTCCTTGGCCAGAGGAGATGAGGTGACCACAAGGCTGCTTGAAAGAATGGCTGTGGTGACAGCAGCACGACCTGCTCCTGGGACTGCCTTGGTACACGACAAATAAGACTGGCACAGTGACACCTCTCATTTCAGGGTTTTGGGAGATCCCGCAGGACATAAATGTGAGAAAATGCTCGTGACACATATTCCATACCGTTTAAGTAATCTAAAATCACAGATGCACTGAAGGCTGAGAGAGACCTACTTGAGAGCTGACCCTTGACAAGCGTGGCAATCCAGCGGGCTGACCATCTGTCCCAATTTTCTTCTCAAAGCAGTCCTGGAGTGTTACACGCTGTCAAGGGCTGAGCAAGAGCACCTGAGGCTTAGGAGCCCTCGTGTTGTCTAAAGCCCATGTGAAAAGCAGGAAAAAACCCAGGAGGATTCCTTACAGAGTTCAAGGAAACATCTGAACCCGTTCCAGCCAATACACGAGTTCAGAGCCAAGCAAATATTTCCCAACACCTCGGTCTGTCACTTCGGTTTTGCCTCCTTATCGGCTGTGGATTGGCCCAGTTACATTCCCTCTGCTGTCCAAAAGGACAGGAATAAATCACACGTGAATGGCTTAAATGCCTGGGACTTAAGCTTTTGCCTAAAGTTAAGCATGTGTTTAAGTGATTTGCCAGTGAATTTAAGCTCGGGAGCATTTTGCTGAATTGAGCCTAATGGGGTAGTCCCGGCGGAATAGTCAGATTTGTAGAAAAGGTAAGAGAAAAGAGGTCTTAAATAAATCACAGCATTTCAGAAGTTCAAAAAGTACTAATTTCTTTATGCTTCAGGTACAGTTTTGCAGGGAGGGTGGTCTGATTTTATCAGGTGAACTCATTGTCCCCAAGTTTGTGGGCAATTTATACCTGTGAATTGGCCCTTTCTCTCCTCCCTCTCCAATACACAACTTCAGATAAGCTTCTTCTGAGTGAATGCATTGGCAGAACAAAAGACTCCGTGTGAACAATACATTTATTGTTCCGGTTTTAAAAAATAAATATTTTCTTTACAAACAAAATTTAGCCAGAGGGTTGGAGGGAGGGGATGTAAAGGGATTTGTTGCCTTGCCATCACACCTTCTCAAATGAACATTATTGCTAAACAAAGACACAACAGAAGACACTTTTAATTAAATTGATTTATGGGAGAAGTCAATGGATTTCTGCCAGTTTACACCAGCAGAGAATTTGACCCTAGGTGATTCTGTGTGTGAGAGATATTTGTACTTCTGAGCTGGGGGGCTTCAGGGGGGGATATATGAATTTCAGATAGTCAATCTCTATTTGTGCTTATCAGACAGCACAACCTTGAAGTGTCTTCATGGGCTGATCACAGACTGTGCTTATTTGAGATTATTCTTTCCTTAAATGACAACAACCTGAAAAAAATCCAGAACTTGCACCTCTTTGGTTGGTACGTGCGAGCTGTGGGGGCTGAGGGTGGGGCAGTGTACCACTAGCCTGAAAAGAATTCTGCTCGGGAGCGATGCTGAGGAGAGAGACCAGCCTGAAAGCCTTGCATGGGAACATCCCTGCACGCCTGAAAATCAGGTTCAGCCTCTGGAAGTTTTCTTTTGGCTGAGCATCCCTTCACATCTGGCAGCTTCCCCCAGCCCAGCCCTCTCCCCAGGACCCTCCTGATTTTTCAAAAGAAGGGCGTGTGATCCTCCCCTCCTCCCCACTTCTTATCTCAAATCCAGCTT
>VYZR01112435.1:12075-24047 GCA_013400675.1 Oxylabes madagascariensis
GCCCTCGGGGCTTGGGGTACGTGCTTGTGTTTCATGCTCCTACATCTAAATTCTAAAATCTACACGAATTATTCAATATATTTATTATAATTCTAATTTACATGAATTATTCTACCATATTTATTACATGCTGTATCAAGCTTTGTAACTAAATTCCTTACAACTGCCCTTGCCTGCTACTGACTTCTTTGGGGCAATGGTATTTCATGTACCAAGTGGGACTATCTGACAGCTGAAATACAACTTGTAATGCCTTGGGCCCTGATTGCTTTATATCCTGTGAAAATATTAATTGCCTGATAGCTATCTTCTTTCGTTTTTTCATTTAACATTTTCTTATGAAAATTTTTATTCTTTCAGTGTGCCCTGTATCAATACCCTTCTTTTTAAATACCCTTCTTGAACTAAAAGTAATCATCTTTCTGGCTTTTTCCCTTTTCTTTAATTTCTAAATTTTGCTTCTCTGTTCTACAATCTAGATAAAACTGACGAACAAAAAGAATTTTTGTAATGCTTTTCTGTCCAACATGATTTTTGGCTGAACCTTATTATGATATTTTGAATGTTCATTCTTGTTCTAGTTATGTAAATATCTTCATATGGGCAAAATTTAATGGAAGCAAGCCTATGTCCAGTATCTCCATGAAGTCTTTGTTCTTTTATTTGTTATACCAAGAGAAAAGAGAATGCTATCTAGAAATCCAAGTATGGAGTACAATGAACATGCCAAAATTCTCTGTGCAGGCTCTTCTGGTTTTGATAAGTGACGCAAATAATTATAGAGTGCAGAACTCCCTCCACTCCCCACAAAGTCCAGCTGCTCCACTTTAGACAATTCAAAGTTCAGAGAAGTCACTGCTGCTTTCAAGCTGCATGCACAAATATAACCAAACCATACACATGCTCCAGATGATTTTGGTGTAGCATGTTCCTCTGGTATTTGCAAGTCTAATCATCCCAAGGTTATACTCACAGACAATCATCCTGAAAAGTCAACTCATACTACAGATGGGAAAAAAATGGGAAAAAAATTATGCCATCATGTTCCTATGCAACAACATACCCCAGAAAAGGACCTGCATAGAAGATGAACAATATGGCTTGCACTGAAAACAACGTTCAAGACAGGAATTATCAAGTTTTCCTGTGCCTTGCTCTCAAGAATTGCAGTGAAAAATGTGTTCACTAACAAATCACAGAAATGGGAAAGAAACTGACATTCCAAGATTATCCCTAACCACAGTATGTAGCAACAACAGCCCAGTTCAATTTCACGGAATTAATCAGTTTAACGAAAAAGGGCACTTTCCTCTTGTGTATAATTACCTAACATAGTATCTTTGTGATCATATTGTAAGTCTTAATAAAGTAACAGAAGTAATTGCAGCTGATTAGTGGTCTTGATGTAGTGTTCTTAGACTACTCTAAGGCCTTTGACTTAACACATTTTGCTTACAAAAACAGAGCAACAGAAAGAGAATATGAAACCTATCAAATTATTAAAACTGGCTGATAATTTCACAAATAGGTATGAGCAGCTCCCGCTTTCAGGTGTCCACCTCATCTGCTAGTTGTTTGGTTCCTTTAGTTCTTTCTGTAGGTGTCAGAGAGAATGAAAGAGAAACTTCTTCAGAGGGAAAAATGTGATTTGCATCCTCAGAAATAGTCTTGGAAATAATTATCTCAATTCTGTTAGGAACTCTAGGAGACTGGTAAATGAGATCACTAAAAATTCAATCCCTCAGACAGAGTAGGTAAAATAAATATTATTTGCTCAAGAGTGGACAGCAGCTAGTGTTTTAATATATGCTGCATGATATAGCTGTAATTGCAGAGAAGTAACGACTTAGAGAGGACATAAAATAAGGTACTTTATTTCCTGAAGACATAACTGTGTATAAAAGGCAAACAATAAGGACAAGTCACTAACACATGCTAAAAGTACCACCAGTGCAGACATTCAGTATGGCTTCAATTACTTTTTAATGCATTTAGTAGGTTCAAATGTAGCCAATACTTACAAAAACAGAAGAATTTGTCTCTTATTTTTTATCTGAAGACATAGGTCTCTTAATACCTGTTCAGCTAATAGCTAACTCAATCTTCAAATGCAACAGTAAGATCAAAACCAGTCATATAAATCCTATTTCACTAAACAGGATATTTATTTGAAACAGATATCTGTATTTCTGTACTTGGCAGTGGTACAACACCTATAGGTATATTGTCTTGTGTAGCTCCAAGGCCTGCATTATTAGAAGGGTGTTCACAGTGTAGAAAATGTTTATGTAAATTCTATTGCTCAGAAAATACCTCTCACAATACATGTCTTTAGTAGCTAATTCGTTCAGTCTTCCTTAATAAAGGGAAGGTTGGGTTATTGCATACCTTAAGTCTCCATACCCACATGACAAACAGGCACTTCATAATATCAGATTCATCACTGCAGCAGGTAGTTCTGTAATGAGATGAAGAGATGAGGTAAGCCAAATTCAGATCAACTGTAGAGTACTATAGACTAATAAAACATTAAAATAATTTGCTATAATTATGGCAGACTTATCTCTGGAAACACTTTCAAGATTGGCTATTTTTCTAAATGGAACACTTTAGTTCATATGGGAATTAATTCAAAAAATCTCCAATGGACGGTGTTACACAGGAGGTCACAGCAAATGATCACAATGGTTCCTTCTGGCTTTTATGATCTATGAATCTCTGAACTTGGTTTAATAAAATAACTGCAGCTGCCTAGCTGCAGGCACACTAGATAATGGACTGAGCTTTCTTCTCACCACTGATATGTAAGCTTACATTCAAAACTCCCAGCAAAAAAGTCCACTGAAATAAATTAATATTCCTCTTGATACAGGTGACTGATGCATAACTCTGAAAAATCTGTGTTGATTGTTTTATGTTTAGACAACTGGGCCTGAATAAAAAGAAAATTTAAGTACCTAGAAGAGGCAGCCTCCAGGGATGGGCAACAGTTCAGTAATGACTTGTAGTCAGTTCCGAACTCAAGAAATTCACATAACCTTTCTCTATAATCAGATGAGACATGTAGATAGCCCAGAGAGGTGACTCCAAATCCAAGTTAGACGTCCAGGAGAATTGGAACAAGTGAAGCCTGATGGTGCCTTTCTCCCTTGCTGACTATGGTGTACCACAAATGCCTTGCAAAGACTAAACAGTCAAAGTGCAGACAGCTAGATAGGTGAAACCTGAGAATATGTGATTAAAGGTAAAATTCTCTGTCACACTCTCAATGACTGCCTGACACTGGCATTACAACTGAAAATAGAGGAGGGTGTATATATATATATACACCAGTCAGAAAATTAGAGATCACTGGGATAGATGTATTTAAAAGACTAATAAGCCAGGCCAGTTTCAAATTTCAAAACAAGGCTTGACTAGAGTGCTGCTCATTAACAACACACAGTCACAGTGGTTGCTTTGCAATCACTATGAATCATTATCAGGACACAACATTCAGTCCTTACCCACGATATCCTCAATTAGCTGTGCCTACAGAGTGCTGCCGAACTGACACAGTACAGATACCTGGCTGACAGCTATGGGCCTTGACAGCCCATCTGGCTCTCAGACTGCAATGACCACATCTAAGAGCTCTTCAGTAAATCATAATTCTACAGGGTTGGAAGAGACTGTAAAGATCACCCAGTCCCAACCATCCCCTTCATGGGCAGGGACAGCTCTTCCTAGACCAGGTTGCCCACGGCCTTATCCAACCTGGCCTTGAACACTGTCAGGGTTGGGGCAATTGCAACATCCCTGGGCGACCTGTTCCATCCAGAAACTCACCACCCTCAGAATGATGAGGCATATGGCTTTAAATAGTCAACAAGTATCTATTGGGATTTCAGTACACATAATGGTGCATCTCGGGGCAACAGAGTTCATCATGTTCAGGGGTCTCACAGGATCCGGCAGGGAAAACAGACCAAGCAAGTCTCTTTGTTAAGCTCGAGAATCCATTTTTATTTCCCCCCCCTTCCCGGGCCGGGGAGGGAGATGAGGGCAGGAGCGAGGGAGCAAGAGAGCGAGGGGCAGGGTTGTGGGGTTTTTACCAGGTGTGTTTAGGGGCGGAGTTCCAGGGCCTCGGTCGAGGGAGGGGTTAGCAAAGGTAAGATCAGATTCCAGCGACCCAGGACAGGAACACCCACAACGTAAGATCTTGCAAAAAGCATTGAATTGAAAGGATTTAACCTAGAATTTGCATAAAATAATAACGGCTATTTATTGTAATTTTAAGTTTTATTTCTCTATAGTCAAAATATCCATGAGCAAAAATGGGAGCAAAAAATCCCTTGCACATGGAGACAGAAATTTATTTTAGGCAAAATAAAATCTTAAGTTTGTTTGTGGTGACAGGGGCTCCTTCTTCCTCAGGTGTACCAAGGTAGATATAATTTTACCATTCCTAATAAATAACGAAGAGGTTATTTAAGCAGATGTTTCAGGTTTCTGCATTTACTACATGATAGTGCTTTATGTTGAACTACATAAGCAAAAGTTTTCCAAATAGATAGATGGCTTCCATGTACCAGCACAGGTGCTATTGCCAATCCATTCCTGCTCACTGAAAGAGCTGACTGTAGGGATGAAATTCCTTCTAGATACAGTTTGCTTGTTAACAACCACAACAGTTCTCCTGCTGAACAGAAAGATGCTTCATTTCTGCAATACCTGTGTGAGTCAGGGAAGATAAACCTTAGAGAGCAATGAAAACTGTGGTGTAGTAAACACTTTAAATGCAAGCCCATAAAACCGCAATCAAATGAGAATTCAAGAATGACTGTTTCAAGGTTGTGGAAGGAAAATAGTGTATGAGTACAGATATGTGTGGCAACTTTTCTGCCTAGTTAAAAGTCCTTCACTGTCTTGATGAAGGAAAGGAGCAGGAGATCTAGAGGAAAAAGAAGACTAAACTCAGTATTTAACGTATCAACATCACAATGACAGCTCATACTGATGGAGTCGAGATAAGCAGGAAAGCATCTGCTTATCACAAGAAAGACAGCATAACACAAGAGAAGGAATATGGTAATGACACATCCCCTCAAAATGGTATACTTTCAATTATAACACTGTGGAATACCTTCCATTATAACACTAAGGATCAGTTTGAGTACAAGTGACCTGAGAAACCACAGAAACACTTTAGCAACCAGTTGGATAAACCACTCTGGGCACTAATTCAAAATATAAAGGACATAGTGTGACCAATTCCTTTCAGTTTAGTCACTTTTCCTAGACTTACTTAATAAAGAAGCAGAATCAGCCTTTCACATTCACTTTTCTGATGACCTCGGATCACCGACCAAAAAAAAATTAAAGATGAAAACCCTAAAAAGTCTATCGTTTATCCTATACTATAAGAAATTGCTCTTAAACTGGATGAGTGAATGGATGCGTGGATGGATAAATGGACGGAAGGATGGGAAGAGAAAGATGATGCATTTGTGAACGTACTTATGCACACACAGTTTTCATGTGAATAGAAATGTGTGAGTACACATATACCAAAATAGCATATTTGCTACAGACAAAGCTTAGTTCAGACAGACCCTGAGGTATATATTAAAAAAAAAAAAAAAAAAACCACTCTGGTCAAGTTAGCTGATAAACATCCATTTCAAACAGATTCAAACACTGTGGCATGCAGGAAAAGCAGACAGTTGTAGAAAATAGAGCAGTTTTCAGTAGTAAGAAAATCTGATTCTATGCAGTAGCTAAGGTAACACTTTTGAATTTAAGAATCAAAACCAAAGAACTCAAAAAACCCAGAAATTAAATAAATGCAGTACAGCATATACAGCTTATTAAGTCAGTCACAATATTTCGGGTTTGTGCTGCTGTTTTAACCACAGATTACTGATTTTTAAACAAAGCTCCTGATCTCATGCGGGGTTAGCCTAGATTTTAAATTCTGATAGAAGCACTTTCATATGTTAGAGAAAACTCAATAGATGGAAAATAGATTGTTTTTCTTCAGTGATTATTTTGTTCCACAGATCATGGAGTTGCTTAAGGCAGTGGGACGCTCCCCTGTGGTGCTTTTGCTTGGTGTTTGTCAAGTGAGTTGCAGAATTGTTCATCCGGTACTAATAAACAATCTCATTAATGCTGTCTGAGCCCTGCTCCAGCAAATCTGTCCAAACCTTCATAGACTAGTCGCCTTTAAGGCAACACACTCTCTCCCTTGTGTGTAGGGAGAGCTCCTCCTCCCTGCTGCATTCCTTATCTCCCCAACTATCTCTCTGTGATCTGGTCATTAAATGAAAACAAAACAAAAAGTAGCAAAACAAACATACCAAATTAACAGGTGTATATTGCTTTCAAAATTTACAATACAGTAAGGAATACAAACCATATGATCATGGGGACTGGTAATTTTTCATCCCTCTATTATTCACTTCTTTATTCACTGTCAGTCCATTAAGACAGTCCATTAAGACAGCAGAGAAATCTGATTAACCATCAAGATTTCAAATCCCATTTAAAGGTAACTTAGATTTCAGTCCTCTAGGAAAATCTTATTAGTTTGCTCTGCTAGAGCTTAGAGAGCCTCAAAAAGCAAACAAGTGTCAGGATTCATTCCTATTGTCTGGTTAGGCATTCCTCAAAATTCCTAAACCTTGCCCATGAGAACATTTGTGTGGTGGATCCCCAGAAATGTCCACAGGTAGAAGGAAGGTGAAATAATAAACTACATTTAATTACAGAAGCATACCAAGTTTTTGTTTCTCTAAAAAAAGAGGTAGGTAGATAGCTAGTTCTATTTTTCTAAGAGCAACATTTTTGATTTGAGGATTTAAAAGCTTTAACTTGGGTTTTTCTTATTCAGATTTTTTTCATCCCATGTAGAGTCTTTATATTGTATTTGTGCAATAGGCTTACAGTTCAAAAATATATTTTTCAGAGTATGAGAAGAGGAACCATTAATGACAAAATGACAAGTCAGACTATCCTTATAAGAGAAGGTCTGCAGATGTAAAAGTGTTGAAAAAAGGTGTACAGAGAATCTTTACAGTGCAAATATAAGATCTGAAGGCTCTTAAGCCTCCAGAGTGAACAAACTCAATGCAAGAAACATGAAAATAACAAAAGGTCATTACAGAGACTGTTTCTGAACAGCCAGAAATATCAGCTCCTGTATTGAGGGCAGACTACAATGTGAAACGTCCACATGACAGATTTCTTTGGGATCAGGGGAAGGCATTCACGTGTGTGCATGTCACATCATCCCTCTGCTTAGTCCATTCAGGTAGTGCAATTTCAGGACCCTGCTTTTACAAAATTGTGATGAGAGCCATTCCTTTCTGACTATGCTAGAGTGAATTCACATAAAGTGATAATTCTTCCCAAAGGATCAGGAAAATAACTGTTTAATGAGAAGACAGGTAGTCTAGTTTGGCCTTCAAGACTTGTTTAGAGCAATAAGGGCATCTGATTTTTTGTAGACTTGTTCAGAATTACTCACGTACATTGAAAAATCTCATTTATTTTATTCTTATAAAATACGCTTGTCAATTTACTCATGTCAGACAGGGGAAAGGAAGATGATTCTTTGCCTTTATATTCAGATGCTGCTTCAGAACTGAGAATCAGATATTTAAAACTGGGCTGAGTTTCATTAATGTTGTTTCATAAACTTTCCTCTTACTTTCTCATCTGAAACTACATCCTGCCTGGCACAGCAAACCAAGTGTCCTATGACTCTTAGTTACCATTCAAGATGGGTGAAATAGGAAAGGCCTCATATTCTGCTGTCTCTGCTTTCTAACATCTTTTTTTTTACTAAAAGTATATTAAACATAAAAGGGTTTTCAGTATTGTTATGTTTTAAAGGAGTAATCACAAGCGTAAATGTTTTTAGCAATTAGTCCTTAGCAAATGCACGTCTCCTTGACATAACAAAGAGATTTTGACTCAGCCTAAAATAGTTCTTCATGCCTTCATGAGTGGAATTCGTGAGAGGAATCCTGTGCATAAAAAGATCATGAAACACAGGATGAACCCCAGGAAAACAAGGCAATACATCCCATTTTCTTAACTGAATTAAATACTTCCGATATAATTTGGTGATTAGCTGATCGTCTTGTTTGCTACACACATACAGCTTCTATCAGCTCTCAGGACGAAATAATCCCAGTGTATGACTCTGCTGAATATTCAGTCAACTAAGGTATTTCAATACAGCCTAACACATAACAATCTACCAAAAAGAGTCAGAAATTAGGAAACAGACTTATCATCAAATAAAACCAATTTATTCCTCACCAATTTTCTTGCTATTGCCATCATCCACGTTCTTTCTCACCATTCCTGCTCATTTTGCTTTTTTTCTCTCTTCTTCCATTCCGGTGTTGTCCTTTCTAGTTATGTTCACTCTCTTTCTATCATCTTTATTTTCTTTTTTTGCCTTTGCAATTCCAGTTTAAAGGCATTAATTTCTTTTCTATATAGTGATTCGTTCAGTTTCTGCAGTCTCCTACCTAAATTTTATACACAATCTTGTGTTCTGAACATGCACTGCAAGTATTTATTTTTCACTTTTTTTACTGAAATACATTCACCCATGCTCATGCTACATTTTTCTTCTTTCTATTTTTAAATTCCAATAGACATTAGCAATGTATTGCAGATTTGTTGTTAAGATCACACAATCACAGAATATTCTGAGTTGGAAGGGACTCACAAGGATCATCAGGTGAACTCTTAGGTGAACGGCCCATATGAGTATCAAACCCACAACCTTGGTGTTAATACCACCATGTCAATAATTTTCTAACTAAAAAAAAAAAGAAAAAAAAATCAAAACATTCAGATAAGGAAGTCTTATGTTTGATACAAATGTTTGGTGGTTAAAATTAATGTTTTCAGCATAACTGCACAACAGAGGGAAAGATCTCAAACAACGTAATAATCAGCTACAATTTAGAAAAAGACTGTATTCTTTATTAATACACGTGCAACTGCATTTTCTTCAGTTCTGGACTGCACACACATGACCTTGACTACTTTGAAATATGCAGGACTCCACAGCATATTAGAGCCCAACACGAAGCTCTTTGGTTTTGCAATGACTGCCGTATTGCAGTGAGAGGACATGCAAATAAAACAGCCCAGGCCTGGAAGCAGTAGAACAACTTCTGGTCAGAGCTTCATCTGACTAATTGATACCCATCTCCCCTTGCACGACTGATAACACAGAATAATGCAGCTACAGTTCATTCCTTCTGGGTCCCAGAATACCCTCTGCCTCACTGCCGCCTAAGTCTTACCTAAGCCAAATGTCTCTGCACTCTCAATGCAATTGGGCTCTTAGAATGACAAGGGACATACTCTTCTCTAGAAGCATGGCTGATGGCTTTTGTAACCTGAACAGAAGTTGAACCCATTCCAAAAGCATATTTTGCAATATTTTATTGCAAAATATTGCAATATTTTATTAATATTTCATTAGATGCTAAGTATATTTATTTATTTATGCTACTGAATTAATTTCTAGGGACCCTGAGGAATATGTCCCTAAATAAGGATGCCAGTGTGATGTGGAACATAGCAGAAATTCATTTAATTCCATCTGGAAAATATCACTGAGATGCCAAGGATTGGAAAATGTTTTAAAAAATCTGTATCTGAAGCAAATTCACTACGTTATCCTGATAAATACCTAAAAAGTTTTAGCTGCCTATGAAGGGTTATCCATAGACAAGCAGCATATCACATTAATGCAAGCAAAAATTTTTGACAGCAAAACCAACTGTTTTGACAGCGTAGATAAAATCACCTCTGAGTTGCGTATGCAGGACTGTAGCGAACAGAAATATGTCGGGATCCCTTCTCTCCAAAACTGACTGCAGAATTGATTACTATGGTGTGCAGTAGTGTACTGCTGCTTATGTTGGGTATTACTTTATCATAGAGCGGAAATCTAAATCTCATATTTTCATCTTCACTTTATGGTCAGTCAGTCTGATTCTGTCCTTGAGATTTATTTGTAAAATTTTGATCCAGAAGATTGATCCATTTCTGGATAATATGTAAACTTCTGTGCCTCAGCCTCAGGACTCATCAACCCCATCCAAAAAAGGCAGTATACTTCGTAACATTCTTCTGTGTCAGGAAGCTAATCCAGCACATCAAGCCCAGGACTTCT
Organism: Oxylabes madagascariensis; assembly: GCA_013400675.1. Taxonomy (NCBI): domain Eukaryota; kingdom Metazoa; phylum Chordata; class Aves; order Passeriformes; family Timaliidae; genus Oxylabes; species Oxylabes madagascariensis. The sequence continues at coordinate 22,268 of VYZR01112435.1, forward strand.
TCCCAGCGCTCCACCACAGTGCTGACTTATCATGTAATGCCTATCCAAGCATAGTATGTTTGTCAACACAGCACTGCCCCACAGGAAAGGAGAATATCCCTAATTCAGCTCTGGCGTACATAACAGCTGTCTCCTTATTCACACAGAAGCACAATCCTGTGTGGCGGACCACAGGCAGCCCTGGCAGGAGTGTGTGTGTGTGAATGCACCACTCCCGCCCCTGCAGCTCCTGGCAGCCTCGGCCGTGTTTGTGGGGCGGGCTGACCTTGTCCGCCTGCGGCTCCGCAGCAGCACGGGGGGATAGCATGAGAGTGCTCCTAGAGAGATAGAGAGGGCACTTGCCAGTTACTGTCACGGGAAAACAGACTTAGCTTGGAGAAAACAAATTAATTTATTAACGATTGAAATAGATTTGGAAGTGAGAAACAAAGATTAAAACAACACGCCAGCTCTTGAGCAGCACCAGGGGATGGAGAATAGGGACTGTGATCCGGACAGAACAGCTCCTCTCTGATAATACTTGCTCCGGAGTGGGTTATTCCATGGGCTGCAGTCCTGCAGGATAAACCACCTCCAGCCGGGTCTGGCCAGGGGAGTGTCTGATCCTACGGTACCTCATCCCACAGCTTCTTGTCTGACCTTGCTGTCTGCAGGGCCGTTTCTTACACCTTTTTCCCCTCTTCCTCTGCCTTTGTGGCATTTCTTTGCCCTCCCTAAACACATTTTGACCCCGCGGCCGTGCCCGGCGGCGGGCGGGCTGGGCCGGGCCGGGCACGGCCCCTCAGGGGCAGCCCCCGCAAGGCCGGAGGGGCAGGGGCGGCCCGTGCGGGCTGCAGGCCTGAGCACAGGGACCCCGCCGGGCTCAGGGGGCTGCAGGCCTGAGCACAGGGACCCCGCCGGGCTCAGGGGGCTGCAGGCCTGAGCACAGGGACCCCGCCGGGTTCGGGGGGCTGCAGGCCTGAGCACAGGGACACCGCCGGGCTCAGCGGGCTGCAGGCCTGAGCACAGGGACCCCGCCGGGCTCAGGGGGCTGCAGGCCTGAGCACAGGGACACCGCCGGGCTCAGGGGGCTGCAGGCCTGAGCACAGGGACCCCGCCGGGCTCAGCGGGCTGCCCCAGCTCTTGCCCTGGGTGGGACAGAGCAGCCTCCGCCGGGCCGTGCCGCTCGCTGTGTGCCGGACCCTCCCAGAGCACGAGCAGCAGCCGCCGTGGCTCGTGGTCATGCACCGACGCAGCTGAGCAGAATTTTCTTGACTTTTATTTCAGCATCTTTGGATGTTTTTTGTAATTCTGTCTGCGACCGGAGAGATATAGTTATTACATGAAATGTTGCATTTTTTACATTTTGATTCCTTTGATCTATCTTTAGTTTGCTACAAGGTCGGCAGAGTGTTTTAGCTCAGTGTAGCGTCTTAGACCAAAAATACACCCTGACATACATTCACATATACACACAATACATTCTGACGAATGTACAATCAAAACTCTTGCAGCTTTCCTTACTGTAATAGCCAAATGGTTTACAGTAGCGATGGCATTCACACCATTTCATACTCTAGGGGCAGATGTATATGTTTTAGGAGCTGTATTGTGTAGATCCTGAAGGACCAGGTCTGTCGGGGTTAAGATGTATCTTTATCGAGTTCATGCATATCAATGCATTCTTCAGCAGCTCAGAGCTCAGTAAATGTTTGGCTTCAGATGTTCCCAGGAAGAATTAACATAATAAGTCAAAGACAAAAAAAAGTTACAAGAAAAAAAAAAAGAAAGGGGGAGGGGA
>VYZR01112435.1:24120-37211 GCA_013400675.1 Oxylabes madagascariensis
GAGGGGAGGGGAGGGGAGGGGAGGGGCAAAATAGGGAATAGTTGCTGACTGTGTTGATAATTTATACAGATAAGGGAGAGCAATGCCCTCTTAATGAACCAGAAGAAAATCCTCAATTTTTATAATCTTTTTATATACTAAAAATAATCCTTCACTATTTATATTTGCATCTGTTGTGTATAGATATATCAGGTGAAAGATGAGTTAGGTGTACAACAGATGGCCAAAGTAGTCCCTTCACTGAAGAAAGCAGGATCAGGATGGATTTATATCTCTGCTAGCCTTCTTGATCAATGCTGTCACAGGCACATGAAAAAGTTAATACAATCTAAAGCAATTTTAGCCCTAATTTGCACCATTTGGTACCAGACCATCCTCTGGATTGTAAGACTGTCCAAGGACTGGAAAGAACCATACCCCCTCAACACAGTATCTTTGTACTCCATTCGATCACCTCTGCCACAGCAAACTCATAGGTACCTGGAAAATGAGGTATTTTGTCCCTTTGAACTGCTCTGAGAGAAGATCAAAAGCTTATCTAGACTTTTCAAAAGTGTGCCTTCTTTTGCCCTCTGAAACTAGCACCAGGCACTTGAAGTCACTTAGCTGAGAAAGGTATTTGCACAGTACTAGGATGGTTCAGAAATGTATTGTAGTTGAAATAAGTCATAAACTGTTATTGACTATATTCAAGACTGGTATGCTGTGGATTCTTCAGTGGAATGCATTGATAATAACAACGATATTAAATGTAGAATGTAACTTTTCAGAGATACAGGAACTATAATTTTCTGCAGCTATACAGCAGCCTTTTCAAATATTTTTATTTATTTTCCTCATCTGAGATTTGCACTAAGCCTCTAAAAACCCAAACAGAATCCTTGAGTTGGCTTTCCACTGCTGACATTCTTCGGCTAAATTTGTATATTGGATAAGATGCCATTCATTGCCAAAGGATTGCAAAAGGTCTTCTCTGAATATAGCAACCTTCAAATGTCTGTATAATACTTTAACTGCCCTTAATTTAGTACCCAGACTGAACTAATTATCATGAACATCAAAAGGTTTCCAGAAATACAGTCATTAAATATTTTTTCTTTTTCATAGCATTAAAAAGCAACTCCTGGCTTTATTAGCATAAGTTTTCTCTTTAATTGGGTGGTAATGATGGTGCTTTTTCAAGGATTTTCACAGCTGCTACCTTGGGGGAAGTAAACATATAAATAGCTCTGGTAAGCTTAGGGGCTGAAATCTCAGGTTAACAGCATCATTATAGAGAGGATATACAATTACTACTAGAAGTACTTCCTGAAATTATAGCTGGTGCTTTATATTTCTAAATGACTTTTTGCATGACTGAAGTCATTAATATATGCCCAACCATTAAAGAAATAAAAGTTATTTTTTTACAGCTTTGGTCGACCTTTAAATAACTGTTTACTGAATTTAGTTATGCTTCTTTTTTTTTTTTCTTTACAGTGAACATAAAATGGGGAGGACTCCTCCAGCAGCAGCCTCTCAAACAATTGAAATGTGAAGAAACAGGATCTCAGAGGAACACTCTTAAATACACATTTTGGTTTTCCATGTATTTAATTAAAGTCCATTTACTCAGTATAGTCACAACTGATGTTTATTGGTATCTTGAGTCCTATAATTTACATTGCATTCTACTTTGTACCCAAAGATTCCAGGGAGGCAATCAAGCTCCTGTCCTTCTTCATGACTTAAATGCATTGAGCCTAAGGCTCAATCTTCTAGGCTCCTTCTTCTGCCTTTTCCTTCTGGTAGGGCAGGAGGGTGTGGAGGAGTGAGGGCTGTCACTGATGACTTTTAATGCACAAGGTTTGTCAGTGATGGAGCACTATAAATGCTGGTCCTACCCTCCCTTGGTCTAATGGTAGCACAAGCCATTATTCTTTAGGAAACCCATAACAGCCTGCTGTCACCAACCTCCAGTGTGCAAAACACTGTCTTACACCAGAGACTAGCTCTGTTCTTGTTCTCAAAACATAATGATTTCTGGTTTGAGATTCCAGGAGAAGAACAAATCAAAATGTTATTAATGTGTTTTATGCACTGACCTTAACAGCAGTGACTTTAGTTGGGAAAATATTACTTTTTAGTACATATTCTTCCCTACAAAAGTGCTTCATTCTCTGTATCAGACTTAAACTTTCTCCCACTTAGACAAGGAAGAAAAGAAGCAGCAAGTGAGCTACAATTCAGCTATTCTCCCGATATCATAGGTCAGATTTCCCTTTATAACAGATTTTTACATGCAAAATAACTGTCATTCATGTGAACTAGAAACTCCATTCTTCAGGAACTCTGACGTTTTGATCTAGATAATAAACTGGTTAGCCTATGAAATAGGAACAGATAAAAAGGAAATTAGAAAAATTAATACTGAATAAGTTCACCTTTGAATTTTGTATCTGTTTAGAGCATTTTACAGTCCGCTTAAAATACTTAATGTTTTCTTCACTAAATGAAAAACTGAGAACTATTCTTTTATTTCTCATCAAAAACTTCACTGAAAGGAATAAGTTCAAAGGAAACATCTGACAGGTGACTTGGTGACTTGTTTCTCAACACATCATGAGGTGTTCACAGGTAGGGGAGTACTCGATGTGTACACGAACATTAAGGCAGCCTTCACCAGAAAAAAACAGTGATACTTTCTTTGCACTGTGGAGTCTTAACATTTCCAAGGTTGCTGCAGAATGTTTCCTGTGGTATTGAACCACAAATCAAACATGCAAACTTGTACTTAGTCCCATACTCAGCAACTTTTTTAATAAGCCATATAAATATAGACGATAATTTTTGCAGGTCATTTTCCTAACATTACTGTGAAACTACTAACATTAGTATAACCAACTAACATGACTAGTATTACCTCCCAAAGATGAAAATCTTACAATTCTAAAGCTTTTCTAGGGACCAAAAAAAAAAAAAATTACAAATTTTAGTGATTTTCCTAAGCAAATTCATGCTGTGCTTTTTTTTATTATTTTCAGTGTTGAAACAAAGCAATATCTCATAGTGACTGAAAAAAAACCCTACTTCAAACCAATTGCCCTCCATCTTTGAATAGGCTGAGATGATAACAATTTGCCAGACTGAGACCTGAACCCTACTACTTACAAAAGAAAAGTTTGCTCACTAGAGTCTTTGTGCTTTTAGCTATAAGAATGCATCACCTTCTTTAACAATGCCCTCTGGTCAGCTGGCTTTCTGCACTCGCATTCTGCTCCAGACAGATGTGGGGAATATTAATCATGACAGTGTTTTACCGCCTACTGCCCTGACCTTCACTAGGGAAGTGAAGATCTCAGAAACAGAATATCTGAAAGAGCAGATTAATTCGGGATAAGTCTTCTTCATTTTGAGCCAGATCCCAAACCAGAATCAATCTAAAAACTCTGCTGAAGGCAACAGGATTATGTTCTTGAAACCAGTTGAATGTCGTCTGCCACAGCAGTCTCTGCATCCTTAGGAGAAATTTACTTTTCACTTGGTTCAAGGATACCTTAAATATTAAAACCACTAAAGTAAGTATACCTATATTATATGTAAAGGGTACAATTTAGATTCTTTGGAAGTCAAACTAAAGCTATCATAATTGGCATCTTGCAAATTTGTCTGTAAATAATTGATTATTGCAGGCTAGTTCTCAGAAAATTTTGCAAACTATCTTTTTCCTATAATTGCGGGGATTTTTTTTCAGCACCTTACTAATAAATGTTGTGAATATATGAAAATATCCAGTGTTTTTCAAGGAAGGTTCTAACTACAGCAAAAAAGCACAAAATACATTTCTAATATTTAATGACATAAAAAATTTACGCAGCAATTTAAAAAGAAAACAAAACAAAACCTACAAGAGTCCCCCACAAAACCCCTGAATATTGAAAACAAACTAGTAATGCTCCCGAAAGCTGTTCATCATATTTCAGTTTTTGAGGCTGGCAATGCAGCTGTTAGTCCCATTTCACAAATGAAGAAACTGTAGCAGGTTTTTGGATTGTTCAGAGCAAGGTGCTTTGAAAATGAGCCAAGTGTTCGGGTTCAGAGGCAGGAGGGACCACTAAGGTTCCCAAAAGCCCCGGATAAAAGCTCAAATTATATTCATCTACCTTTTGGACTTTATCATCATGTAATGAACGATTGCCTCAGAGAAAACTAATCAACCCTTGTCCTTTCAGGGTGATTGTAGTGACAGGCTCTGTTTTGGAAAGCCAGAGACCCTTGCTCTAAGCCAGCATGCAGTTCTCCATGCCTTGTAACTAAGTAGAAAATCTCGGCAACAGATGATTAGCCAAATTTGTGTGAAAGTAATATAATTTATGCCAGTGTAAATAATATAACAAATCCTCACAGATTACTTAACTAAATATGATACTGGAAGCTGGCAAGAAGCCTTTCAGAGAGGAGAAAAGAAATTTAATTGGAAAGTGTATTAATGACCTCTATTTTTGACAAGGAATAAATCTTCATGAGACCTAGCTCATCAATAGTTCGTAACTTCCTCAAAAAGCAGCCACAGCCAGGGCAGGAGCAGAACAAGCTGCCCCCCTAATGAGCCTGAGCTTTTATTTGAAGGAAGAGCAGTGCCAATGACAGGAGGTCAATAAAATTCTGACATAGAGGAGGGAAGAGGGGCTGCATGACTGACCAACTGTAGTCACTTCTCAAGATCAAGGAGTACCTGTCCTCTGGGACAGACTCATGTATTGGCATGAGCCATCACCTGCTTTTGGGGGGTCTCCAGTGTGCCAGGATCATATGGCCGGGGATCAGCTCCCACACTGCCTGGGAGCAAAAGGAGTGCCAGCTTCCATCCTCCCTGTCTGATGAGATCCTGTCACCAGATCCTGACTCAGCCATGGTCCTGAAAGTGAGCTGCTCCACTGTTTGTGAATGGTGAACCGGTCACAGTTACACTCTCCAGTTTTCGCTTATTGTAGGAAGCCAGAATCCCACACCTATGTGGGAGTAAGGTAACTTTTCCCACAGGGGTGGTTGACCTCTGCAGGATGAGGAGAATTTCAGAAAAGTTGGAAATCCAGAAGCACCACAGCCCCTCAAGGTGCATGTGCTGCTGTCGCTGCCACCGTGGTGGGCAAGCAGCTTCCCAGCAAAATGGCACACACACAGGGTCCCTGAGTGCTCAGCTCTTGGCCCAACTTCAAAAGAAAAAAAAAATCTTTTACTAAATTTTTCTTTTTTTACCCCTTCCTCCTTGTCTAGAGAAAGCTTCCACAGTTTAACAATGGTAAGCAAGGCCCTGTATGGAAGTACTGCCAAGAGACACTTTGGAGCAGCAGTGCAATGGGAACATCCAGCTGCAACCAACTCTGCATTTCCCTCAAAGTAAAAAAAACGTATTATAGTTTCGATTTAGACGAACAAATGTGTTCCATGGTGTTGTTATACAAATCTCAGTTTCCAATACAATGGGTTTTTTACACAGTAATGAATTGTAGAAAATAGCTTTTTGATTATAATACTTTTTATAAGAGTTTCCCTGTGACAACCTACAAATCCAAACACTCAGTTTCATGCCCTTTTGAAGTGATTTCTCTTTTAATATGCTTTTATTTTAAGCATAATTTTTTCTTGTACTTCTTAGTGTATGCAATAAATAAAAGGATAATATTGATCGTGCATATGTTTACTGCAGAGAAACAGTCTCATTTTAATTATTCTGCAAATAATACAGCTTTTAATGTAGAAATATAAACCAGCAGTGTATGCAAGGTTATAAGAAATGGTAAAAGAAGAGAAGAAACTCTGTTCATGTATACACATATAATGTTTCTTCAGACAATTTGGATTAAAAAAGAGGTCCTGCTGGGGCTTTTTAAGAGTAAAAGCAATTAACACAAGTAAGTCTTGACTGTTTACATCCTCAAGACCTTATCTCTCTCTTATTAAAAGTAATTGAAAAACTCCCCATTACATCACAAGACTAAGATGAGACCTCTAATTTTTCTGTCACTTTTCTACACTGTTATGTAGGCATGTTGTTTTGCTGGCATTTGAGATAAAAAGAGAAATTACATGGGTAGGTTTTCTCAGTGTTTAGATTACCTTTTTAATGAACTTTTTACACAGTTATGGGGATCGGGTCTAATCTGCATTTCTGAATCAGACCTTTCTTTAATAGGATTGAGATACTAAGGGAAAATTATTGTAGCCTATTCTAAATTTATCTCACAGTCAACTTTGTCAGTGGAAGACACTATAATTCAGTAATATTGCATTCTGGTAAGCTCCTTTTTTTTCCCAGAAATACTAGCTGAAATGTGCAAAATATGATTTTTCTTATACATTACTAACCAAAAAATATTGCAGGTGATGAATAAAGGTAAGATATATTTATTTAAATACTTTGTCTAATGTCTCATAAAGTCTTAATGTCTTCAAAATTTATTTCAATTGGAATAGTAATAATCAAAATAGTACCAAGTGGAAACTATCCAAATAGCCATAAATATATGACAGTGATAAATATAAAGGTTCTGATTTGTGGGAAGAAGTATTGAAGATTCAGTTTTGTTTTAAGTTCCTCTGTCAAATTTGGAAAATCAGAAGGAAATTTGTGAAAGAAAAAAAAAAGTATCTTGGGAAATTTGAAGTTTTAAGTTTGAAATTTGATATCAAAAAGTGGTACAACTTAAGGCACTTCAGTTCCATCCCTCTGAGTAAGACTCTCATAGATCAAAACATGAAAAAAAAAAAAAGGAGAAACCAGGGAAAGCATTTACATCAGAGCAGGTCAGGCTGATGGCACAGTCCTGTCACCATGTGGCAGCACCCACTCTTGCCAGGCTGCCAACACCTCTTATTTCTGGCGGTGCCAAGCCTACAGCTGGCCAGAGGAGCTCTTGGCTGTTTGCACGGAGGTCGAGCACAGGATCAGACCATGGCTTCAGCCTATACGCTTCTCTGTGACTACCTTAGCTTTTGTCTCCTTTTCTGATGGACTTGGAAGAACAAGCTGGATTTCCTCATTTCCTTTCCACCAATCTTTATTCTTTTAACTAAGCCTGATGATAGAGAAGTCACTATGGTCTTTGTCTATGCTCTAAAGAAAGGTAATTGAACCTCTTTTTGATGCTCAGAAGCCCTCAGTGACTCAGAAAATACAAATAATGCAAGAAAAGATAAAACTGTTAATCTCATTTTTTCTTGGCTTTCTTTCAGATAATTTTCCTTTCATATTTAATTCTTGAATTTCGACATTTCCATATCCCAAGCTCAAGCCTTGTAAAGATGAGATGCCCTAAATACTAATGACTACATGCAGCTTGTTCATTAAATGAATACAGAAAAATTACAAAATTAGTTGTGATTTTTTTCCACTATGACTAGCAAAGGAGGGCTTGTCATTGTCCAGGTTTTAAAATATTTTAAGCTGGAGGAAAAACCTAGACAACCAGAATTCCAGGGCTGATACATAGCTGTGACAGTCATGCACTGCATGTCATCCTACAAACACCTTCTCAGGGCCTCCTGCTGCCTGCTTCTGAAACCATTCTCAGGAAGGCTGAGTTATGCCCTAGGACTATGCTACCAACTATGTCCTGCTAAACAGACCATTTTGAATTACCATAATGCCTTCAAATCTTGGAATGCCCCAGGAGAGAGATGAGCAACTCCTTCTGGGGTGCATGTACATCACGGTGGTAACGCTGAGTTCAGTGGTGCCAGACAAGCTCTCATAGCTGAGAAGCTGCAACTGTGGTGGCTTCTTGATGCTGAGGATCACATATTAGATCAATATTTTCCAAAAGATTATCAGAGGTTTAAATGCTGTGGTGGGAACAGGGTAGGGTAACGTATACTGAGCAGACAATGTGCAATATGTGGTTATGTTTGAGGTTTTTGTTTGAATTAAACACACAGAAACCACTAAGAGGTGTTCCTACTTCTAAACAGCCTCATACTTTTAAAAAGACTGTTTCAAACCTAGATGCCTGAATGAAAGTGAATAACACTGAAAACTGGTTAGACCAAAGGAATGTGTTTCTGTATTACTGGAGCTGCCAGTTTTGAGGGTACTGGAGCCCATCAGATCATGCCTTAGGGTTGCTTGCAGTGCAGCCCCAGACACAAGCACAGCACAACAGGCTTCAAACACGCTCCCAAAGTTGGAAACAGCAGCAACACTATCAGCAGATTAATTTGTGGAGACAATTTCAGTCCAAGATTGCCATCTTGTGGACTGCAGTTGCAGAAGAAATTTTTTAAAATCTAGATTTGCTATCCTGTGATCAGTGATGACAAATTTATTGCACTCTAAAAAAAAATTGATTACTTTTCAATGAATCTTTAAGATCAAATTAAGGATGTTCAGCTCTCCTGAAAAAATCAGAGAAATTTCAGATTACAAAAAATTAATAGTATCTGATAATAAATATTTTACAGCATCAACATTTTACAATTACAGGGAACAGTTTTATGTGCAAGAATTATCAATGTGTACAGGCTGGGGTTGAAGGGACTGAGAACAGCCCTGCAGAGAAGGACTTGGCAGGGAGGTGGATGAGAGATTGGACATGAAAACACAGAAAGCCAAACGTGTCCTTGGCTGCATCCAAACCAGTGTGGGCAGCAGGGTGAGGGAGAGGATTCTGTCCCTCGACACAGCTCAGATGACACTCCATTTGGAATACAGTATCCAGTTCAGGGGTTCCCAGCACAGAAAGGACGTGGACCTTTTGGAGCAAGTCCAGAGGGCCACAGAGATGGTCAGAGGGCTGAACCACCTCTGCTCTGAAGAAAGGCTGAAAGAGTTGGGGTTGTTCAGCCTGAGGACCTCATTGCAGCCCTCCACTACCTAAAGGGGGCTTATAAAAAAGATGGGGATAAAAATAAAAGCTTTTTATTAGGGCCTGTTGTGACAAAACAAGGAATAATGTTTCAAACTAAAAGAGGCTAGATTTAGACAAGCTATAGGGAACAAATTTTTTACAATATGGGTGGTGGAACAATGGAACAAGTTGCTCAGAGGGATTTAGATACCCCATCTTTGGAAACATTCAAGATCACGTTTGTCCTAGGTTACAGTGTAAAANTTTGGACTAGATGACTTTTAGTGGTCCCTTCCAACCCACAATATTCTATTCTAAGACTATGATTAATGGTTTATAAATATAGACATAAAAATTTAATTAAACCTTTTAGAAGGTGACTTGGTAAAGTAATATTCTCTCCCAAAAGACTTTAGCTAGAAAAGCAGCTTTAATGCAGGAAAACTGTTCACCTATCAAGTTACACAGATAACTGATTACTTTAAAAAGGTTAGTGGGCATAAATTATTTTATTTACTCAATATTTGGATCTAAAATATTTTAACATATCTGCATCCTACTTAAATATATTTTAGAGTGCTGATGAAAAAAAGAAAACAAACACATAAACAAACAGTCTGTTCTCAAGGAAAGACGTGTATAGTAAGGGAAGATTTTAAGCACAATTATCTGGACCAGACAGCACGTATACAATAAACATATATGATGCATACATGTGTGTTTGATTTACTTAGGTTTACCATTGCCATACTTTTGAAACTGCCTGTTTTGTAAGCAGACTGTCCTGCTAGACTTGGATTACTGGGCTTGGAAATCTCAGGCACTCAGTCATTCCCTACAACAGGGCACACCTGGAGAATGCAGGTTTGTTATGGGGAACGCTGAGCCCCACTCCTTGCTTTGTCATCTGCTGCCAAGGAGACTATTTCTGCCAAAGAGAAAAGCTAAAAGCATTGTTTTATGTTTTCCAAGACCCTGCGGAATGTGCAGCTCCTTCTTTGTACTGTTAATATGTAGCCTATGATGAGACCTCAAAATGCCACATCCTTCTGAGAAGCCAATGAGCCTGTGTTGAAAGGGACTCTTGGTCAATAATAACAATATATTGGGGACACATGATATAGAGGGTGTCAAACTGGGGCATTATTGAAGATATACTACTTTTCTTTAAACATTTTACATTTTATTTCAATGCTACAAATGAGAAACAATAACAAGTTTGAAATCTAATCACATAGTAGCAATCCAGTAACAATCAATTTCTATTAGCCTGATTTGCATTTCATTTACAGCATCATTTTCGTAAATGGAAGCTTTCTTTTAATATTTTATACCGTATTGCAGTCACTTTAAATTGTGCATTAAATATATAATATCAGCTAGTTAAATGCAAGAGATTTCTAGTGCAATTTTCCAAATTATTTTATATAATGATCACTCATTCTCAGTTAACTTTCTTTGCACAAGATCTATTTACTCTGCTCTTTATTTAGTGTAGTAATACACAGAGGAGATTCAAGTGAACACACATGACTTCCATCACAGAAGTTGAAAAAATGCAAATGTATTCGACCATTTGTGTCCATAATAATCCAATGAATTTTAACAGTGAACATTTATTTTGACTTTCCAAGTTGAAATTATTCATACCTGATTTTAAGGTGCTTTAAAATTCTTCCTGTCTAAATGAAATGAAGAGAAATGTTGCTCCACTTTTGAAAAAGCATCATGAATATCTTGAATGGGCCATGCAATGGATTGTTGCGTTTGAGATCATACAACGTAATGCCTCAACAGACATGTGTGAAAAGGTCAGGTCTGTAACACAGCACACATGGCACACTCTAGAGCTGGGGGAGTATTTCTGTCCTTTGAAACAAAAAAAGGCAAGCAAACAGGCTGGCTCCCTTCCACCAGGCACTAAGGTGTGGATTTGGCTGAAGAAAGGCACTCCCATGTTAATGCACTCACACCTTAGCGGAATGATGGTCGCAGACTCCATTCTGTTGTTATTAAGTCTGTAAACACAGAAGAGATTGACATAAGCAGAGATAAGACCAAACAAAAAAACCCCATCTCTTCTTGGTGTGTGTTGTTGCAGTAAGCTTTGTACACTCTATTGCTTTATCTTTTCTTCAAATTCTGCAACTTTTCATTATTATAAAATGCTCATACAAAGCACATGAGTAGGAGCAGATGTTGTGTCACAACAATAACAAATATACTTATCTTCATGTGGTGTATTTTTACACATTTATATTATCACCTTTCTGTTAAATCGCAGTTTTGAAGAAAACATCAGATGTGACATCAAACATCATAAAAAAGAAAATAAACTGTACCTATAGAGAATAACTTAGTATGGGTATCTAAAGTGTATTCTCAGTGTCCCTGTATATATCAGCTGACTAAAGCCAAAATTGTGTGTCTTCTGACACTAAAGACATAATCATTAAGTCTCCCCCAGTTCTAATTACTGTTGTATTGTAATGTTTCTTTCAACATGGAACATTGAGTGGGTCTATTTTAAAAGAGCTATCTAATGCAATACTAATGACACAGGGACCAGTATTTCCACTGAAAAGAACACAAAGGAATAAAACCAATGAGCTCCTGAGATAAGCTACCTGTAGCTTGTACTTTATGTTACCACCCAGAGACACACAGGGACACAGAAAATTCCACACTTAATGAAAATTCCACTTCTGTCTGGTGATGCAAAGAGAAATAAGGAATCCTGCTGTGGACCACAGCTAATAATTCCTCAATGCAATTAATAGGAATATGAGGGCAGAATCACTGTTTGCACATTTGAGTAGCAATCTGCAAATGTCAAAGGTTTAAACATTTAGTACAAAACAGGTTATGTGGGGTTTATTCCTTTGGGAAACATCAAATATTAGAAATGTTTTAGACTTTTATCTTGGTCACCAACAGCACCTTTCAAGCAAGGGCTAAACTTCAGACTGACTGTGGCTAACACGCTTTATTCATGTGAAGTAATATTTTTATTTTTATTTTTATTTTTATTTTTATTTTTATTTTTATTTTTATTTTTATTTTTATTTTTATGTTACCACAGAATAGAGTCTGTTGCTTACTGGGAGTCATTTTCATCTGTCAAAACAATAGGGATTTCTTGGGAGTTTCTGTGTACAAATGTTAATCACCTCCTGGTCCATATGTTTGCTGCAGCCATGTGCTAAAATTCACTTTAAAACCTCCATTGATTAAAAAATGTCACAGCTATTTCTCAGAAATACATTTTTCTGTAAAGACAAACTTGGTCTGCTTCACAAAGTTTAACAGAGCCTCTGCATTTATAAGGACATTAAACCATCATTGTGCAGAAGCTGACAGAGTAAAATTTCTTTGGAAACCAGCTTTAAGTTTTAGTGGGTTTAGAATAGGCTTTAAAAGACATTTCTATAGCAGAATATAGGAGTTTAGATCCAAAGGTTCAGATTATCCACTCTTGCCTGTGAAGGAACACATTTTTAATCTCTCTGAATATTAAGCCTAGACATTATTGTACCTACTCTCTCTACCTGTGCAAGCAGATAATCTTGGCGGAATTGCAGTAACAATTTTAAGCAGTGCCACAGCATGAGCCTTGCCATTATCACCCACGGGTCTGTCACATTGTGGGAATTGTCTGTAACCCAACAATGAAAAGATATTAATACTGCATCACTACATGTATACTTCATACTTTTTACAGACATTTTTACGACTCATTTGCTGGGTTATTCTGGTGCAACAATATTCTGGGCTCCTCTGAGTTGCTTGGCAGTTCATGGAGAAACAACGTTAAAGCTGTGGGTGTTATTCTCCATGGTCATTTTGTTGCCAATGATACAAGCGAGTTGACCAGAACACTATGGCAAAGGGTTTCTGTCATAGCAATGGTATTAGCTGCATTGCACAGCACCGGCCAGCACAGGCAGCCTTGGGCTGCTCCCACAGAGCCTGTTCCTGATGAAGGGAGCAGGTGAAGGATGAGAAGCTGCTGCAGTGACCAAGAAAGGCTGCATGACACAGCACTGTGTGGTTACAGCAAGACGTGTACGCTGCTGCCAGAGAAACACGGGCGACACAGGGGGGGATTCCCTGTCCCTGGGTCAGTGCTGCTGCACAAGACACATGTCCTCTGCATTCTGTTCAGGATGGATAGATACCCAAATCAAATACTGTTCTCAAACAGCAGTAACTTTGAAGGAGAGCAAAGGTAACCCAGTACCCCAGATACCTTAAAAAAAAAAAAAA
>VYZR01112436.1:22391-32958 GCA_013400675.1 Oxylabes madagascariensis
AAAAAGAGTATTTCATTATTTTCACCCTTCAAGACACAAAAAAAAAGCAAGAAACCCCCCATAACAATTTCTGCACTTAAATTAGCATAACCATTCCAATTCTCCATTGAGGTTCTTACCTCCACCTTATGCAGTATTGGTTTGCATTTACTGTTAATAAATTTGTTTCAAAGAGAAAAACAAATGTTCCAAATACAAAGCTTTGTTTTCAGAGAGAAATAGTTTAATAATTTTTGATGGAAATTCTGCACAAATGCAATCCTTTGCTAATTCTCCCACATGACTTTAATTTTTTTTCTGCTTCTCATCACATCAGGAATGATAAAAATTGTGGTTTACATCTTGGCTTACTTTGTATGGTTGACAAGTGAGAGAAACATCACATAGGAAATGCCACAGACAACTAGAGAAGATGACAGCAAAGGTCATCTTCAAGAGATGCACATGGACTATATACAATAGAAAGCAATATTTTTTTAATACTTCACAGATCATGGTGTAAAAATCATCATATTCCCACCATTGTGGAAGACCAGCTTTGGGAAGAGAACTCATTCACTTACAAAAATCTTGTTTTCCATAGCCAGCTATTTCACAGTGGGTATTCTCTTTTAAGTAAAGGTTCCTCTCGGGCAAGCAGACTGTTCTGACGTACTTGGATTCTACTGCACACTGTCCAGAAGTCGTCCTTATCCTTATCAAAGCTATGAACCAAGTGAAAAAAACACATAGTTAGATTTGTAAAGCAAGTTTTTCCCTTCAAGTTCTGACAATAGAAGTATTTGGTACAGTTAATGGGAAGAGTAGCAATTATATTTAGTTCTGGTTACACGTGGCTCCCCTCATTGCTTTTGGAACGAGTCATTACTTAATAACAACAACATTAGTTTCTCAACACTAAAATTGACAAATGTTCCAACTTGAACTTGCTTCTTCAAAGGATAGGGGCTGATAGCTCAGGTGAAAGAGTCTTCTGCAAGAGTATCTTTAGATGTTTTAAAACACAACTTGCTGACGGGCTATAGAGGGTGGCACCCACTACCTTGAATGGCTTACAAAGATATTCTTGGATTTTCTTTATTTTAGCAGCAGCAGCTGGAAGAATCTGGAAGAGGTGATAGAGTTCTAAATGTCAAGTGCAAGAATGGCAAGTCTGTTCAGTGCAAGTTGCAAAAACTCCTCTCTGAAGTGGTTGCTTTAGGAATTGGCTTGTGAAACCCAGACTTTCATTAAAGTCTGAATTAATTCATGATAACCTTCAGCTAATGAGGTGCCTGATATGGCATTCCCATGCTATATGATGAAACCTACTGTGCATGCATTTTTTCATCATTTACTATACATAGTGTGATCTCTAGGCACATAATACAACAGCAGAAATGGAATGCTGCCACCAGTACTTATGGAAAAGCCATGTCTTCCACAGGTGCAGAGACTGCCTGCCAGGTAATGCATCTGATATCTACCACAACCAAAACTTATACAAGTGCAAAAACTGTCAGCACAGGCCTAGTTTTCAGGCTGTTCCTGTTCCCCTTCTTCCCATCTCTGCTTCTACTTCTTTTAGAAGATGTATGCCACAACTACGTGTTTTAAAGGCTCATATTAAGATGACACTTACCAATATCATTTTCATTGCCACCTGTGTCATCTGTAAAGTCAGGGTGAGAGATGATCTCATCAACCATGAATACTTGTTCCTTATCATCAGTAACATTCAGTATGGACTTTCCAAGGAAGACTTTGTAGACAGATTTGTTTATTGGTCTTTTTGACCTGAGTGAGAATAGAGAGATTGATGAAGACTAGTGATTTCTGAGAGTAAGGTCAGTCCCAGTCCCAGCTCTGCTTCATACTTATTTTGATGCTGATAAGAAAAAGTAAAATTTAGTCAGCTTTCAAAGTTGATCCAATATTCTCTGAAGGAATGCATCCTAATTTTCCATTTGAAGAGATTAAGGTAAATGTTCAGACATTTTGAAACATGCTTAACTGGTTGGTACTAATGCAAGGCATTGGCATTAAGAATCCCCTGCAGGATGCCAAAAGGATCAACTTTCCACAGAAAAGTCAACAAAAACCACTCATTGATGTATTACACAGCTCATCACCATCAGTACAATTACAAAGTTTGAGGAATGGCTAAGGTAAAAATTAAATCCTGGCACCAATATACACTAAATCGTTTAAATTGCACCCCACCCAACTGTCCACATCTTGCTAGCTCATTCTGCTAGAGGTGGGCTCCCAGAGGCTTAATGTTTCTTTTGCTGCTCTTGTTTTGTTCAATCAAAGGAACATCCTTACTACGGTGCATTCCAAAGGGTTGCTCAGTGAGGATCACACCAAGGAATCACTTGAAGAAAGCTGCAAATAAGAAGCCCACGGAACTGGAAACTTACGGAGTGTGGAAACAGTGCGCTGCTGTGAGCACCCAGCAGGGGTCGATGAGGCTGCCACCGCACAGGAAGTGGTCCATGCCCCTTATGGTTTGGAAGATGCCAGCTATCCAAGGCTGAGACTCAACCTCTGCCTGCCTTCCACCAACAATCTTGAAGGTCTTGCTGAAACTCCTTTGACCACACGTAGGCCCTGCAAAAAGAAGAATTTTGTTCAGATGTTCTTACAAATAAACTCTGACCTTGTGCTACTAAGAATAAAATTAAACAAATAAAACGCCAATTGTGTTGAAACTAATATTACTTACCACACTTCTCTATGTTGCAAGGTGTTTCTTGAATGGCAGATCCCCTTTTGGTGTAACACCAGGGCCTGTTCCTTCCATTTGGGTTTCTAAAAGATAAGAGTGTTCTTTTCATAAGGACAGTTTTAAAAAGTCATAGTATCTTAAAATTCCAGGTGTTCTGAAAAAACCTAAAATATTTTGTTGCAAGATATTCCAGGGAGAAAAATGCTTTGGAAAGTCACGATTTCAAATATTTTTAGTCAATAATTCTGCTCTGTAATGTTATTTTTTAAAAACATGTTTCTCACTGAAGCACCTCTGGGGCTGTGATAATAGAAGTTATCACAGCAAGAATGATGGTTTTCTTACCTGCAGTAGCTGTGTTTGCCCAGCCCAAGCTGCAAAGCATTCTCTGAGTAAGCATGGTAATGACCCCTCCTGATTAGTGAGGGCAAGTTCCATGGCAGACATTTGTCTTCTGTTGCCATCCCTCTGTAGTCCTCTCCATTTTCAGTATAGCACATGCTGTCAGTATCTGAGAAAATAAATATTTTATTAGCAGCAAGTTCATGTTTATAATTTTTCGGCGACAGACATGGACAAATCCTTCTAAACAGGAAAAAAGTTCTTGCATTACACTCAAAAACAGATGCAAAATCTATACTGCCTAGATATTGTTATTAAATTTGCTCTGTATGGATTTTGAGCATCAGGTATCTTACACTTTTAAGAATGCGATTAATTCTTTAACAGTTTAAGTGAACTTCACAATCTGATAATCTTCTGCTTCTGAACACTCACAAACTAGTTCATTTTTTCCACCCCACACTAAAAGTAAGATTGAGGTAAACAACCTTAGTGAGGAGACAGGGACAAAAAAAACTAGAGATCATGATTTTGCACCAACATTTACTTGCTTCTCCTCATTTAGTCTGTTAAGTAAAGGCTAAACTGCTAAAGGCTAGTCTTGTTTCTGGGTAATACTTTCACTTGGCATTTCATATTCATTCTTTGAATATCTTTTAGACCTTTCCAATCAATTTAGTTAGCATTAAGGAAGACAGATCCTCTACCTAGCTCACAGTGAATCCCAGTGTATCCATCTGGACATATGCAACGACCAATTCCACTGAAGAGGTAATAGGTAACGCATGTTCCTCCATTCAAACAAGTGCATCCTGTAAGTAAAAGACATCACTAATTATATGCAAAACATTTGAATGCGGAGGTGAAATGTAATTGAAACTTAAGTTCTAGGTGTTTCGTATCATTAAGGGTCTTTCTTCTTTTATGAAGGTATAAGTACAGGTTAATAAGTTCTTTTTAGGTTCAAACGGAACAGGCAGATGCTTACCTTTGTACTCTGATCTGCGTTTATATAGTTTGTAGTACTTCCAGCTATGAATCTACATGAAAAGAAAAAAAAAATATTTTTAAAGAGGCAGTTCCTTTTATGTGGTTTGATCATCTTTTCCCTACTGCATACGTTCAACAGTTTACATTTTTGCATGTAGCTACCTGCTGAACCTGCTCTGTGGAATCTGGATATGAACAAGAAGTGGAGCTCCAATTAAGCAAAGCAGAATGGGGAAGGAAAACCAATCCCATATCATGCAAACAAAAACCCCCCAAAAAACCCAAGCTCAGAAAAGCCCCACTGAGCTGTGCCACTGCATCAGGTCAACATTGTTAATTATTTATGCTGTAAGAACCTAAGCAGCTCTTAAGGGTCACTGTCTCTAAAACAGGGAAGGAAACCTCACCCTCTCCACCAAGCAGTTCAGCAAAGATGCAACATTAATCAATCGCCCCAGTCATTTTGGTGACCTTGGTGCTTCACATTTGTACCATAGAATAAAGGCCAGAAAATTTATTCAACAATGGATTCTTGTTCTGTCCTTCATGGTATTCCCTCTGCTTTGCAGGCTGGCTACGCCTTTCTCCATGAAATAAGATTAGGCTTTTGATAAACTTGAAACTTACAGACTCAAGTCCTGTGACAAGTGTGCCCAAGGTTACTGTGAGGAAGATGAGTAACTTCATGTTGTTAGTTAACTTCTCCCTTTGTTGTTCTTCTATCGGTATTATTCGTTTCTGAAAATAAAAGAGGAATCATGCTGTAACTTGCAGTGTCAGCTTTCTTGCTTCTATTGTCTTCAGTTGGTTTCAGAATAAATTACAACATGAAGAATAAATTACAACATGACTGATGAAGAATTAAGCAGTTACTTGCAGTGGAATATCTGCTTATTATTTCCATATATTAAATTAGAGGTTATACTTTGAAGTGTTTTTTGTACAGGCAGCAGTACAACCAGATCTTTTTTTAAGAGTGTAAATGAAGCAGGGAAAGGGAAATTGGAAAATCATCCATAATCCATTTTTGCAGTACGGACTAAAAGTTGGAAATAGGCAGATGTATTTAGCTGCTGTCCAACTGTTTGTACCTATTTAAGTGATCATTGTGACCTTCAAGGAAAGCACTGAGCATGCAACTTCAGGGTATGAAAGAGAAAGCTCCTTTTTTCAGTACCTCTGTAGTTATCAGCTGCATCTTGTTGCAGCTCAGCAGGTAATCCTGGCTGCCTGACCGAGTGCCTCTGGCCACTGCCAATTCTTGAAAGTCCGCTGGTCATATTGCCTCACTTATTTACAGTATTAGAGTATTTACGATATTATTACTTACATGCAGCTGGATCTTGTAGCCAAGCATGCATAGCAGTCTTACCAATGGTAAATAATTATTGTGGGGGGATACAATAAAGTCCCATATATATTTTTTTTTAATTGTAATGTAAGTCATGGGAGTATTTTTTTAAGGCATTCTCACTTCTAGAAAACTGTAAAACTTGCTTTTTAAAAGATTCTATGGGAATCTCAGTTATATTTACGTTAGCAAAAAAAAAAAAAAAGCAATGCAGTAGAAAAGGATGTTACAGAACTGAGCTGGTGCTGAAGACCTGCTCCACACTGTACCTGCTTCAGTTTTCTACACTGGACTAATTCCAGTTTGGTCCTGCAGACCGAATGCCTACTGATATGTGGATTGGACCTTCTAGTTTGACTTTATTTGGAAGAAATGGAGTGCTGCAGGGCACTCTATATAAATACTCTATAGCTCATTACTGAACACTCGTAACACACAATAAATTCACACACTCAGTGGTGTGAGCCAAACACGGGGTGTAGAGAAGATCACTAGATTCATTTGGAAAATAGACATAATACAATTGAAAATGCTAATGCAGATGCAACCTTTGCTTGTAAGCAGGTGCCGTAATGCAAGAAAGCAAATCATGCCCCAGGTACTTGGCTGTGGATGCTATTCAGATGAGATTTCAGCAGCTATACTTCCCTTAAACATTATTATGACAATTATTTTTAGCATTTTTGGCAGCAATATAAGTAATTTATTCTTCGTTACCATAATTAGCTTCTCAGGCCCAGCCTCCACACCACAAACAGCAGTACTGCTGATTCCTTTAAAAATCCTGACATACTGTGGCAACTAGGACTGACCTTCCCCGCTGCTGCGATACCGCATCACAGTAGCTTTTTTATTAATTTTTGTTTTAATTCAATGTAATTTTAAGAGCAATCGCTTCATCCCGATCGATTTAGACGCGGCGCTGGTGCTTCAGCTGCCGACTGTGTTTGAAAGGCACTTACCGGCGGCGGGGCGCGGTGCCGGGCGGCGGAGCTGCGGCGGCTGCCGGGGCGCAGCGCGGCCGGGGCTCTATAAAGGCCGGGCCCGGGCGGGGCCGCCGCCGCTGCCGCCCTGGGGCGGCTCCGCTCCGCCCCCTCGGCCCCGCCGCGCTGCGAGCGGCAGCCCGGTGACTCAAGGAGGAAATTTTTTATGCCGCTTTTTGGTTTCGGGGAAGGGGGTACGGTCAGGGCGGGCAAACGGCTTTGTACGGGGTAAGATTTCTGGAAGGGGCTCCTTGGCTTCCCCGCGGCAGTCAGCAATTCCTCAGGGACATTTGCAAAAACAAAAGAGAAATATGAGTGAGAGCTATGGGAATGACTAGAAACATGCCTGGAGACATGACAGAATGATAACAATGATAACGTGTATGTATATATGCATTAGCGATAAACATAGAATGATTATGAAGCATGCCTGGAAATACGAGCAAACGTGGTGTATTTTATTCATATGGTGCTACCCATAATGAGAGAAGTACAAGTGATCTTTTGATTAATAGAAGATTAAATTCTTTAAGGTGTGGGTTAAACACAGCCCGCTGGGAGGGAGTATTGGGTCAGAATGTGCGCTTGAAGCACTGGGTGTGTTTTCAGAGAGCTGTCTTCAGCTAAAACACAGGACGTTGTGGTGAGTGGTTCTCATGCCAGCTGGAATCTGTTAGGACACGGGGCTTACAGCGGGTGCTAAACTCATCCCCTCCAAATTACTTACGCTCCCTTGGCCCTGAGCAATCTTCTGCTTGTGAGAAGGTGGTCGTGGTTTTCTTATAATTTCTGTCTCCCAAAGAAGTGGTTAAAGCAGCTCATTTCATGAGATGAGGATGGAGATTTGAAGTGACAGATGTCTAAGAATGCAGACCCAGCACAATAGACGGTGTTCCCTGGCCCAGTGAAATGTGTTTTTGTTCACATTATGCTGTGGTGTTATAGCAATGCAGTGAATAACAGCAAACCAGTACATAATATTTGTGGGTGTATTCACAGGGTTTAGCTTCAGGTAGTGCAGGTGACTAAGGTGAGGTACATCTCCACAGGCTGTGTAGCTGATGAAGAGCAGTTTCTTTAGAGGTCAAGTCAGAGAAGGAGTTGACCTGAAATTCCCTCAAGTGAAATGTTTTCATAGCTTGACAATTCAGAGCTTAAGGAGACTACCTATGTTTGCCATGTAACAACTGCTGTGAGTGTGGCTCAGCTTTCTTCTTCCCTTCCCATTTTCTATCTGTGTCAAGTCTGTGGTATAACCATACCTTTATTTAGGTACTGTCTGCTCACATTCTCTGTTCCTTTCTGTTCAGATCTTAAGGCTCACATCGGACCAGATCTCATGTTTGCAGAAAGCACACTGAGTTCACAATGGCAGGAATTGAGTCAAGAGAAACTGCTCAAGCTGGAAGTCCATTAGTGAACATAGGTAAGGAATATGCCTTTCTAAATTTCAAGAGAGAAATTTGTCTCACATTCTGTGGTGACTTAATATATCAACATCACAAGTAATTAGACCTTCTAAGAAACAGGGCAGAAAGTATCAGGGTAGAATCCCCATGGCACTCTCTTCATTTCAGAGGAGTGGTTATCAACTAAACTTATCCTAAGGAATCAGATCTGCAGAGGGAGAAATAATCCAGATTTTAAAAGCAGTCTGGAACATTTACTCAATTAATTTTAATACACCAACCTTACACATAATAAATGAAGAAACACGTTATAGTTTGATTCAGCGGGGAGAGCATGGAAGAGCCTGGATGCAGGAAGAGGAAGGCTGCTCAGGCCTGGACAGCACCTTTCCTTCCTCCTCCATGCTCCCAAGGAAGAGTCTCTAGGCCTTCCTCAAACTCTTCTTCTGGAAAAAATCCCTAGAGCAACTGTGTTTCCTCTTTTATATTTTTGTTTCCTGAGAAGTGTGATCAGTTATCCTCTCCCTGAACCTTTGACCAAGCTGTGCAGATGTCCCCTGTTCCTCATTTTCCTAAAACCTGCAGGTTCACTTGTTTTCCAGATCCAAGAATCAAAAACTTTTGTTGTCTGCACTCTGACACCAGATACAGCAAGATTCTAATCTCCCTTTTTCTACCATTTGTCATATACTCAGGTTTTACTGAAAGACTGCACTTCTGAAGTACATTTAGAAGGCCCCCAGGAGAAGTGACTTGGGTTGTGGTGTCACACTCTTTCAATCAGACTAGTGACAGCTATGGATCAGAAAATCCGATGTTTGCAGTGTTACTTTAAAGCTATCGAATTCCATTCGTCTAAAAATTTGTACTACCTAGATAGGCAAATGAGTTATAGTTGACACTGGACTGGACTGGACTGAACTGAAAATGTGGTTTAGTAGAAAGATATCCAAGCCAACTGCAAATAAGTTTGTTTTGGTGTTCCAAGTAACCTCACAGCTGCATTATGTTTATGAGTATTAAATGACTCTTAGGAAAGGAGAAATGCGTGAGATAATTTCCAGTATCTAGATTCACTGAGCTGGCTGATGACTGGCACAACAAGAGCTGAAGTGAAGTTTCAGGTAAAATAAATCCTTGGAACCTTGTTGTGTGCCTTGCCTTAAGGCAGACCTTGGAAAATCTGTAGCATGGCACTTCTGCCATGTCTTCTGTCTGACCTCAAAGCTGGACCTGCCAACACAGATGGGAAATGCACGTGCTCAGGGAGTGGCAGGGATGAAAGAGGACCGGTTCTGCTACCAAGGGATTTTCGGTAGCTTCAGGGTCAGCATTTGCTCTCCATTGTATGTCTTGAGTTTAGAAGGGCCTAGTTACAGGCCATGTCTTCTCTCCAGGATAAGATTGAGATAGGACAGAGGAAAAGCAGGTCTTTACAACTCAAAAGCAAAGTTGTTTGGAAGGAACAGTGAATAAAGTTAAATGCCTGCTGCAGGACTCTCAGTGGAAGTGGAACTGACGTGCCCAGTAGATACTGATTATAAGAAGTCATGAGGCTTTAGAGAGAAACACTTGTACAGACTCATGAACAAGTTTTGTATTTTGAGAGCCACATTGTGCTTTCCACAGTTTATTTCCTTTCCTTTTACATGTCTGTGGTCTCATCACTTTGGTCACTTACCAAAATTTAGCAGAGGTGTAGGCAGGATGGAAGGAGGAAAGACTTCTGAAGAAAAAGAGGTGGTAGAGTAAGCTAGAGTGACCCTGTAGAAGGCACTTTACCTGCTTAGTATGAGTACAGCATCTACATGAGAAAATGCCACTCACAAAATCTCGCTCATTTTTGTAGTCAGGGCTGTTAATAATTGGGATTTATATATTTCTCTTGTTTGCACCTGGATTATATCACAGAGTAAAGAAAATTTATACACCTATTATGAGCTTCTAATGTGATTTGAGTCTGCAGTCATATAGCACTTCCCTAAAATAAAAGTCAGATGCAGTGGATCTAACCCCAAAGAGCAAGTAGCATCAGACCCACAGCCAGGCAGTTCTTGGGTTATTGTGATTTTGTGTTTTAGTTTTCAGTTCCAAATAAAAATCTTGCTGATTCTTTTAATTTATTGTTGAAGTAACTTGAATGTTTCAGACTAATCGGCCAGCCTGACTTAGCAAATTTAGGAAAGATAACATTCCATTCCAGCTAGATGAGAACACTGACCCTCAGAGAAATACAGGGGTTTTATCTCATGGTAGTGCACTGAAAAAGATTTTGAGGTTTGCATTGTTCTGCAGAAGTTGCTGGGGGGAAGGTGTTATTGGTTACAGTGTTCATTTTCACAGCTGATGATAAAATACTAAAACTCAAGAGAAATCCCATCTACCATACATTGACTCTGGTGGTCCATTAGTAAACCCCAGAAGGCCAGAGCTCCCAGGGAGTTAAATAACGCTATAAATATTAGTAGCAAGAGCTGCTACAGAAGTACTGTTCTACAAGGAAAATTTAAGCCGTAGGCTTTATATTGCCTGAAGTCTGGTGGTCATGTGGTGCATGTTCTGGTTTATATCCAGTATAAGTAACATCAGAATTAGTCCTTTGACTAGTAAAATATGTGGTTTGCAAACGTGAATTTCAAGTCCTTTCTACTCATGGTACATTATGAATGGAGAAGTTTAAATTTACATGTGAGCAGTTATGTGTGCTTAAACCTCTGTCATCTCAAATGAAAGAGCAGGGTTAAGCCATACATTGAGTATTTGCTTAGTGATTAAGAATACA
>VYZR01112439.1:0-10962 GCA_013400675.1 Oxylabes madagascariensis
GCTGGAGCAGGGAGGTGGCACTGTGGGCTCTTCCAACCTGAGCCATTCAGGGATTCTGTGATACACTACTTATTATAAAGGTAAGAAAAAACAGCAAGGAGTCTTCTGAAAAAAAGTAGTACTTGCCATTTTTGAATAATGTTCAAATTTATTTTGCATTTTTACTTTGCCTCATGGTAGCTAACCATTGTTTGGAAATATTAATGTTCTCTAAGTGCTATACATAGTGTCAGATAGTAAAATGGGTGTTCTGGCTGGTGTTTGAAATGATGTGGAACTGTGTTACTTTTGTATTGGCAGTCATTGATCTTGCTATGCAAAGTGATTTGTTGTAGCACACAAAATATTTGCTCTTTGCTGCAAGTGGAGCTGTGGTATAGAGCTCTTTGCTAGTTAAAAAATGTGAGCCTTGTAGTTGATGCTCTTACATGAGAAAAATGATAGGGAAACTTGCATATATCCAGGTTGTCAGTGGAGGCTTGGCAAGTACCTGGAAATATCTGCAAAGAGTGTAGTACTTTGTGTGTTTTGGGTTTTTTTCCTTTCACGTGCAGTCTTGAAAAAACTGATTTCTATATTATGTCATCGAAAGACCGGCTTAATTGCATACAAGAGAGACATAATAGGGACAAAGCCCTTCTGTTTGATCCAGAAAAATGTTTCTTGTGTATTATAATGCCAGCTTTAATATGCATGGTTTCATTGTTAAATTGTTAAATGTATCATTGTTAAATGATATCTTGGCAGTACAAGGTTCAAACTATTACATTGGTGTATTTTATTTTCTTTGCATTCTACTGTTTAGCTGTACCTGTGTTACAAATCCTTTATCTTTTGCTTTGTATGGGACTTGCTAAGAGGATGGCTTTGGGTGAATGTTTAGGGTAACGGATTTTGACCACTCCAGTGAAGGGCCACATTGTCAACTTTGTTGTGGAGTGGCAAATTCAGACATGGATTTAGGGACCTTCTGAGAAAACGCTGCTTCACTCTACTTCAGCACTTTCATTTTTCTCTGGAAATAGCCAGGCTGGGAAATCACCTTTTGTTCCGTTGTCTGTCTCTGGTCTCTGTCCTCCTTTGGCTCGGTGCTGGTGGTCCACACTAGACCTCAGCACCACACTGTGTCTTCCACCAGCTCTTTTTGAAAGGGTTTGAACAGGATCAGCTCTGTTTTCTTTATGTTGTTGCTGCTTTGTCTCTTGAAGCTTTGAAGCATACCCCATTATTAAGGTGGCAGATAGTCTCTATGTGTTTACACCTTAATTCTGTGGGGCCTTTGTTCTCTGTTAGGGGTTGGGAATGTGCCCATTGGCATGCAGCCAGCCAAGTGCTGCTGCTTGCCCAGGCGTCTTTTGCTGGTCACTGATGACAAATTTGTGTCACACCATGGAGGTTGTAGAGAAGCTGTAATGAGGAGGACAGCAGCCCTTGCTCCCCTGTGTATTTAATAGCTTTAGGAATTGCATCACTCTTCTGACTTTCCAAGCACACCAGGGCACCCTCTCTCTGTTCTGCTTCTCTTGTTCTCTTCTCTTCAAGTATTAACATGAAGTATTCACCAGGAAGTAATAAAACCCTACAACTTCTGGTGAAAACATGAATTGATGTTTCNCAGTCTTGAAAAAACTGATTTCTATATTATGTCATCGAAAGACCGGCTTAATTGCATACAAGAGAGACATAATAGGGACAAAGCCCTTCTGTTTGATCCAGAAAAATGTTTCTTGTGTATTATAATGCCAGCTTTAATATGCATGGTTTCATTGTTAAATTGTTAAATGTATCATTGTTAAATGATATCTTGGCAGTACAAGGTTCAAACTATTACATTGGTGTATTTTATTTTCTTTGCATTCTACTGTTTAGCTGTACCTGTGTTACAAATCCTTTATCTTTTGCTTTGTATGGGACTTGCTAAGAGGATGGCTTTGGGTGAATGTTTAGGGTAACGGATTTTGACCACTCCAGTGAAGGGCCACATTGTCAACTTTGTTGTGGAGTGGCAAATTCAGACATGGATTTAGGGACCTTCTGAGAAAACGCTGCTTCACTCTACTTCAGCACTTTCATTTTTCTCTGGAAATAGCCAGGCTGGGAAATCACCTTTTGTTCCGTTGTCTGTCTCTGGTCTCTGTCCTCCTTTGGCTCGGTGCTGGTGGTCCACACTAGACCTCAGCACCACACTGTGTCTTCCACCAGCTCTTTTTGAAAGGGTTTGAACAGGATCAGCTCTGTTTTCTTTATGTTGTTGCTGCTTTGTCTCTTGAAGCTTTGAAGCATACCCCATTATTAAGGTGGCAGATAGTCTCTATGTGTTTACACCTTAATTCTGTGGGGCCTTTGTTCTCTGTTAGGGGTTGGGAATGTGCCCATTGGCATGCAGCCAGCCAAGTGCTGCTGCTTGCCCAGGCGTCTTTTGCTGGTCACTGATGACAAATTTGTGTCACACCATGGAGGTTGTAGAGAAGCTGTAATGAGGAGGACAGCAGCCCTTGCTCCCCTGTGTATTTAATAGCTTTAGGAATTGCATCACTCTTCTGACTTTCCAAGCACACCAGGGCACCCTCTCTCTGTTCTGCTTCTCTTGTTCTCTTCTCTTCAAGTATTAACATGAAGTATTCACCAGGAAGTAATAAAACCCTACAACTTCTGGTGAAAACATGAATTGATGTTTCTTATCTCTATCCTTCTTCTAGCCACCTCCATTGTGTCTTTAAACTCTATCTCCTGTTTTGTCACAAAAGTAAATCCCCAAAACGATCTTTTAAAAGCTCCAGCATAGTCTCCCCATCTCATTATGTTTGTTGGTCAGCTGCTCAGACTTCTAAAGCTTTTAGCTGAGGTTGAGCCTATGATGAGGCTAGTGTTGTCTGTCTTCTGCCAGTGATTAAATGCAAAGCTTCTGCTGTGCAGTCAGCTAAAAAGCCTGTCTTTTCCTAACACTTGGACCCTGAAAAGACACCTGTGCTAAGTTGAACACTGCAATCAAGTCAGCAATCAACCAAAAAAAAAGTCATCAGAATATCTTACTCCTGTGTCATCAAGAACCTGCCTCTTTCATTCTCTTCTGCTGCTGCCCTACTGCCTCCTCTGCTTCTTCAGCCAAATGTTTAATTTATTTCCAAGCAAGGTGGAAAGAAGAACAGTTGTTGAAAAACAAAAATGGTCTTGTGTAATTAAGGCATAGAAGTGTAAATGCTTTGAAGAGGTTTGATGGTTGTTGTAATGGACTTCCACAAGTATTGATTGGGGTACACAGGTAGGTCACTTGAGGCAGTGATGTGTTAAATGAAGTGGAAAAGAGGAGCTTAGTCCAGTTATTGGTTTTAATTGCTGTGAAACTGATAAAAAGTTTTCCATAACCTGAGTTTTTAAACTCAGGTTATGAGTTGATCCAATTGCTCTCCAAGCAAGGTGGATAGTGAAGGCTTTCTCCTGTTCTTGAGAGTTGGTTCAACTGATGTCAGCCCATGACCTTCTCAAGTACACAGGGGCACAGTGGGACAAAACTGGTGGTAGGGAGAGGAGAAGAGAATTGACTCCTGCCAGCTGTGAAGGAAGCTGGTATCCTGCAGGAATGACTATCCAGTGGGCAGTTTAAGAATCCAAATAAGACTTCAAAAATAATTTATTACATTATCATTTTTTCCTTTATTCTAAGAAAAAAACCCTAGTATATGAAATACCATACTTAAAGAATTGCATGTCGTGGTAGCAAAATGAATGTCTAAAGCAGACTGCAGAATTTTGTGTAGTGCATCCACTCATACATCAAGGAAGCCTAAGGAAATCAGCAGTCATCACCTGGGAGTGGGAAGTACTTGCATCCTAATTTTGGGCTGACTTCAGTAAAAACCCTTGATTTTGAAATGAATACTTAACTTTATTTCTAAATACTGTTCTATTAATTTCACATTTTACCCATGGCAGTAAAGTTGAGCACATCTATAGGTTTGTGGCACTTTGGGGCCTTGTTTGAACTGCTGCCTCTCCAGAAATCATAAAAATGGTAATGTGAGGTGCATTTCATTCAGCCTCTGTGAGTAAGGAATTGTCCTGGATGGCCCTTTCATGGGATTTTTGGGATGTCTTTGGTTGTTTGGCCTTTGCCTGCTTGGCTTTCCCAGGGACTAGGAGTGTCTTGAAAAGTTTGTGTCTTACCTTATGTTTTTTCTGTCTTGCCGATTACTTTTCTTATAAGAACCCAAAACTTTCTTTTGAGTCGAGGATGGAAAAAGGTTTTAAGTTTAATTTTGTCATCTCTAGGTAATGTGAATTTCTGAAAGCTGTGCTCAGCAAAAGTGAGGTGTCCTCAGCAAAAGTGAGGTCAGCTCAGTAAATCCTAATTAATTGAAATGGTGAAGGATGCCCAGCTTTATGCAGTGGTCAAAATTGTTTTTCAGCTTGATGAGTCACACACCAACAGCAGATGGTAAAGAATGAAACTTCAGTAAAGTATGTTAATGCCCCTGTCAAAAACATTAGATGGCTCTTAGGCTTGAGAGGTTTGCACAGTGTTGTTCTAGATAATAAAAGTGGTGTGGGGGTTAACAGTCACCTGAAACATTACCTCTCAGTTATTTTTTTCAATCTACTTTTTGATTTTTATTCCCTGGAAGTTTTTTGTTCTGTGAGTGTTTGACTGTTACAGCGTCTTCATCTTGCAGCTGGAATTAAGAAGAGTCCATGTGGAGGAAAGCTTTGCGAAGATCAAGCTCTAAGTCTGTACCACTGTAATCAGGATCTGAAATCCATATGGGGTTTTTATATGCTCTGAGGATACAAATTCACACTGTTCCAATATGGCTTATGCAAAGAGACTAAAATAAGTTTTATGCTGAACAATAAGCAAGCTTTCTTCCTGATAAAAATGGATAGTCTCTTGCAGGGCCAATATAGAAATTCAGTACAAAATAAGTGAATGCTCTGAATCTATTACTGCAACATACTGGCAGCTCAATGCAATAAGAAATCATGAGGCCTGATTGATATATGCATTACTTATTCATACTGGTAGAGTGTTTTAACACTAATAAGGTAAAGAAAAAAAAAATTACTCTTTGCTCCTGCTTTTCTTAAATGTAGGACATCTTCCTCCCCAGTCTCACATGGTGTCTTGGGGAGACTTTATGATACTGTATCCCCTACCATCTGCTTTGTGCCCAGACAAAGGTCCTGTAACTTGAAGGTAGGTCCGGGAGAGTGGGGGAAGCCGGGGGAAATCTTTTGGCAGTCTGTGTTCAAACACAGGTACTCCTCCGGTTTTTCCCAGCTCTTGGCTCTGCGAATGCAGCAGGGAAAGGGACTTGCATTCTTTGCTTTTAGCTAGGTTCTTGTTTGTTAGCTGAGGCAAGAAGTTTTCCTGGGACTGTGGCTTCTTCTGGAGCTGTTCAGCTTTGCCCCGGTCCAAAACACGAGAACACCGCTGGGAGCCCCACGCCGCGGCCCGGAGGGGAGACCCCGGGACACAGCATCCTGGCTCCAGAACCTGGGAGAAGCCAAGTGGGACTCTAAAATCCACCAGCTTTCTTTGCAGTGAGAAGGTTTTAATATCTAACATTATTCATTCATTTTCCCGTGCCTGTGAGCACTCTGCTTGTTAAATAAACAGGTTTTTTCCACTTTCCTCCAAGAAATTCCTTTCAAACTGGTGGGGGAGGGACTGCCAAAACCTGCCTTTTTTCCAGAAGAGATGTTACTTTCGGGACATTTCCTCCTAACTTGTCTCAAACCGAGACACATGGCAGTGTAACACAATCAATTTAATTTTTATCGTGCTTTCTAATTAGGATCGTGGGATGCCTTGTTGAGCCAGCCTGGTGGTGTCCCCCTGCTCTCTTACAGCACAGCAGCTTGTGCCAGGCGGCTCAGCAGGCCCAGCATCTCCAGCTGCTCCTGTTTGCAGTTCATCAACCCAAGAATTAATGTCTCTGTGGCAGCTATTAAGAATGCTCGCACTTTTCATCATATCTGCCTTGAATTCCCGGAGGTGGGGGAGGTCACCCATCTCTGGTGGCTCAGGCCATATCAGAGCATGGAAGGAGAGGAGCTGAACTTGAGCACTTGGGTTAATTTTTTCATTTGCGTGTCCCTGTGTGTTTTACTCGGTGGAATCTACTATCAGTGCCTAAAGGCAGCTTTTTTCCCTTAAAAATACCCCACAATGCAACACCCTGCACGTTACCAATATTGACCTTTTGTTGTTGTTGTTTTCTCGCTCTGCCATCTTTGCAGAAATTACTGGTTTTTTGGTAGTCTTGGTGACATCAGAAATGTGCCTTCATCCCAACATATATTGTTCATCGTCTTCCTTCGGTCCTCTGGTGTGTTGCAGTAAAGAAATGACAATATAGTTCTTTATGTGCTGTACATCTTTCTTCTTATCTTGGTTTTCCTTTCTCATCTACAGAATGCCACTTTTACCAGAGCTCTTTAACATATTTTCTAACATATTTTCGGCCTATACGTGTTCAGTTCTGCGAGAAGATGCTGTTGTAGTTCCACATTGCTACTGCTTGTAGTTTTTCTCTCTTTCTAGGTTTCATTAGCTTTCACTTTCTGAAATCTGTATGTTGAAGAGAAAACAAGGTCACCTAAACACACTGGTAAGTTTTATTTATATTTTACTTAAAAATTCAGAATGTGACTGGGGGCAGGTTTAGATACTGAAGGGTCACTGTCAGAATGTATATATTTAGCGAGGGTATTAGCTCTATTTTTTTCCTTGTCAAAGTGATACTTGGGCTACCTTTTATTTCTGTGTTAAGATGTGATTGCCTTAGACAAGTGTCTTCCTGCAAGTGAGGTAAATCAAACTTCAAGGAAGAAGCCAGCATTTTCCAGTGTTTCAGTTTGCATAAGCCTCTATTGGACAATATATCTCTTTGAACAGAGCTAGAAAGCTTGTAGCAGCTCTGAGGGCCTATAGACTTCGTGTGATATGAGGGGAGAGAGACGTCTGAGGGTCCCTATTCTCTCTCTGGGGTTGGTGAGTTACCCCATAGCACCTTGAGACATTTGTCTATCACTTGTTTAGATCAAATTCTGCATTTTTCTTTTCAAATTTCACAGAATCACAGATCTGGTGAGACATGTGAAATTGAAGCTCCCCAGTATGCTCATTAAGGTCCACTGCTTTGATCTCAGCACAGTTAGTGCTGGAAGAAGAATGTGGGCCACTGTGTCTCTGTTTGGGGCAGATCCCATGGCAAAATGCTGGTGACCCTATATCCTATGTATCTTCTACTTCAACAGCCATTATCATAGCTGAATTTTTGCTTTTGCTGTTTTTGCAGGTCAAGAACAAGACTTATTTACATATAGGTGCTTTGAAGTTGTGCTTTGCGGAGCCACTTCAGTGACCTTTGCCTAGCTCTAGGGTGGCTTCATGGTGGAGATCTGAAGGGAAATGCTAATGAGGAGGCAGCATCACCCAGGACTCTCTGTGTTAGATTTCTTTGTGGCAAATTACTTACAGAAGAGTTTTCAGTTTTCTAGACCTAAACATTTTCTATATTTGGAAAAGGTCAGATCCATTTTGAAACTTGGATTGACATTTAACAGAAATCTTACTTTCATGGAAGATCAGACATACGTCAAAAGAAATCATCTGGTCTCAAATAGGTAATGATTTGAGGTGCCCAATATAGGAGTTACTTTCACGCAGTCTGGAAAACATCCTTCTAAAGGAAGATGGTTCTGGGCAAGTGCTTCATATGTCCTTGGTTAACCTAGATAAAAATGAAGTAATAGAATCATAGAACAGTTTGGGTTGGAGTGGACCTTCAAAGGCCATCTAATCCAAGTCCCTGAGATGAGCAGGGACATCGTCATCCAGGCCAGGTTGCTCCCAGCCCAGTCCAGCCTGACCTTGAATGTTTTCAGGGATGTTGAATCTAGTCCTGGGAGATTTGTATGTCAGCTCTTGTGGGTCTAAGTATGTGAAAAGTCCTTTATGCAGCTCAAAGATACAAAAATTAATGAGGCTGGTGGTTTCCCTTTTGTTCTTGAAGACAGGTACTGAGGAGGTGTTCTAGATGTTGAGGAAAATCTCTAAATGTACGAGATGTTTCAGCAGTTTAGGTAAGAAACATCTAGCAATTGCTTATTACAAAAGAGTCTGGTCTTCAGAGGGCATTTTATGTGGTGGTCACAAGTTATTGCAGGGAAGAGGATGGTGACTTTGGCCTCTGACCCTTATTGGGAAGCAAATTTTTGTGGCTTAGGAAAGAAATAAACTGGAGAGTGTTAAACTTGCACAGGAAGAAAAGGTGAAGCAGGGAACAAATGAATGTTCATTTAGTGCAAAATTAAGATGTTATGAACAGAATTAGTTGAGACAAAAGGATCTAGAGAGAAGAAAATTTGTAATTATCTCCATGTCAGTGCTGAGAACCTGGAAAAATAGGCAGGAGGGCCTAGACTAGCTCATTTCTGAGCATAGCTGCATTACTGAAACCTTATGGTAAAATTGTTATGGCTTGAATGTTAAAACCCCTGTGTCTGACCTGTTCTGCAGAGTTTGAACGCGAGGGAGGAGCGTGAGTGCCACTGTCAGGAAAGGTATCACCACTTCAGAGGCTCTGATCAGAAATAAATCATTGGCTTGAGTCACTCCAGAGAAGCTGATACCCTTTCAGTAGCAGTCTTGAGGCTATTTTCTTTCCTCTTGTGGCAGGATGCCCAAGAAGCCAGGAGACTGTTCTTTGTGGTATTGGCTGCTTTGGAGGACTGATCATGGTGTGGGAGGCAGGGGCTCCATTGCTTAGCTTCCCCAAAGCCCCAGTATGGTTTTCCTTGTGCAAGGCAGGAGCCTCCTTAAAATACAAAAAACTTACATCATCTTTTGAGCTGCAAATTTTTTTCCTATTTCCTACAAGGGCAAAACCTACATTAGATTTTGCCCTGGCAGGTTAAAAATTAAACATGGAATTGAAAATTAAGGCTAAGTTAAATACAATGATCATAACTTGATTGTGTGTGTGATGCGCATAGAATAAAATGCAACCAATTACGCTTCTAGTGCCTTAGAAGGCCCATTCTAAAACCTGACAAGATTATTAGCCAAGCAGGTAGGAAGATGCTGTCTAAATAGAAAAAAATAAATGGCATTTTGAAACTGCCAGGAGTATCTTGCTGTATATCCTGAAGCCCACAGTCAAGACTAAATCTATCTGTAAAATAAATGCATTGTTACGTCTGCATCTAATATAAAGTACACAAATATCCAAAACAGCAAGGGAAAATGGATAGTAAAGGTGTTTGTTCGGTGGTTTATTAGGAGCAGAAACTGGTGAAGAAGGAAACGGGATACAAGAAATAACTCTTAAGTTATCAACACTGAATATAATATAGAATTTAAGTTCACAGAAAACTGCCACCAAGAATACTACTTGTATTATTGAAAACAATTATGGGGTTTGGCAGTTGTGTGTAGAAACGTGCTTAATTAATGCTGAACTGTATCTGCGATGTGGTCATGTCACATGAAGGTGGTGATTAATTCCTTTTCAGTGTGGCTGTAGCAGTATTGTGGGCCCATGGATAAGCTACTATGAGCCACTCAGTGCTGATTTTCTGCCTTTGAGTACTGTTTGGTTTCTGGCTACATCACCTCACGTATGTCAGGAGGGGCTGAGGTGCTGGAGAAGTTAATGCAGATGAGCTGCTCACCTGAATTTCACACAGTGCTTACCTCTGTCATTCAGAGTATAACCACATATGAGGATACCAGGTAACATGTAGTCATTTGTAAACTGGTGGTTTGCATTATGTGAGAGGAGGAGAAGGTACTTTTGGCTTGAATTGATTTGAATTTTATTTGGTTTAGTGTATGTTGAAATGTGGGAGAAAGACAAAGGGCTAAACATTCCTGTTTTGAATACATCTGAACAGAGGGAAAGAGCCTTAGGTGGCTGCTGACTTGATCTACCCTGATCTTGGTTATGGTGCGAAATACTGATATGGGTTTTGAATGATTAATACAAGATGAGAAAGTAATTGATCTTGTACAGGTGCAGAAAATAGATCTTGTAAAACTGATGAGATCACAGATGATAAATTTAATAATGTTGATACAGTACACTTTTCTATGGGATACAACCTTGGCTATCATGAGTTAAGAATTTAACCATCCAATACCAAATGCATTAAAAATTAGCTAAGAAGTGGGACTGCAGAGGTCATGATTAAATACAGTCATCATTCACCTGTAAGTTTAGAGTAGTTTTCCTTGTGAATTTCACAGAACTTGTGCTTTGTCTCCATGCTATTTTGATGTTAAATCAGTAGTTTGAGGAAGAAATAGCATCCTAGTAGGATACTAGCAATAGACATTTTCAGATGGCACAAATAACCACTGTTAACTTCTAACCTGGGGGAAGAAAGCTGGAGTGAAAAGTAATGGGGGGATTGTTAGTTCAGTGTAATCTCAGTTGCTTGGTAAATTTAATATAATATTGCCTTGTAAGAGGATTAAATATGAAATGAGGGAAAGATTAGCCAGTGTGGTTCATGGCTACATGTACAGCATCCGGGACAGGCATAGGAAGGCTGTGCTGCCCTGTGCCCTCGAGCCTGCACTGTCCTGCTGGTTCAGTGGGAAGTTGGAAACTAGACAGAGCTGAGCAGAGTCAGGAGGGTTGTCTGGAGAACTGGCAAGGGTTGCCTTAAGAGGTTCAAGCAGCTCAGGCTTTAATAAAGGAGAATTTGAAGAGTGACTTGATGATAGTCTCTGTCTTTATCTAAAGTTTCTACTCTTAGGCAGCGTAGCTTTCTGTTAAAATTAGTTAGGTGTTACAAACTTTTGTGTAATTTGTTTGCACATTTCTATGCGAGCTTCTTTATTCCAATATGCTCACAACGGGGAGAAAAAGAATTGCTCTTGGCATTGCTGCAGCCATGAAAAATGTGGCAGCCCAGACTTTGTTTCTGAAAGGACTTATCTGCAAGTCTGAACAT
>VYZR01112444.1:0-12117 GCA_013400675.1 Oxylabes madagascariensis
AGAAAGGTGATCTGAAAAGCCATAGTAAAATAAAAACCTGTGGGTAAATATTCCAAACAGGAAGAGATGGCTCTGGGGAAAGTCATGCTGATAGAGATGATACCTCAAGACAGCTGCCCTAAACACAGTTGCTCCACCCAGAATATTCAAAACCAACCAGAATTCTGTTCAGGAATATTTCAGCGTATTTTCAAATATATACAGTGATAATTGAAATGGTCTTTGTTCTTCTCCATACGCATTGATTTGAACCACTATTTACAGGCTGCTTCTTGCAATACACAATGAAAGAGTGTTTGAGGCAAAAAAGGGCATTTTTAACCCAGATTTACTTTCAGAAATAAAACAGCAGTTGAGAGAGATGTAAATTGGCCAATACACTTAAGAACTTTGAGAACCTGAATTTAAATTCTGAAGAATACACCCGTGACAGCTCTCTCACTGCACACAGCACAATTAATTTAAAATAACCACATTACAGAGGCCATCACAGACTGTACAGAACCCACTGGACATACCCTGCCTCCATAGAGGATTGAGGGAGGCTGTAGGACTCTGCCAGTCACATCTGTCATTTCATCTTTGACCATTATCCCAAACTCTCGGACGTAGGGGTCAGTGTTAAAACTCGCACTCCGCATCTGAAATGATAAAAATGTGTAAAACCAAGCTCATACCCTGTGTGCAGTGCACAAACACATCAGTCAGTACCTACTCAGGGTGAGCAAAATTAAGCCCATTCCTACAGCTGCCTCAAGTTTGACACAACACTCACCAACTTGCTGATCTCTTCCTGCCGGTCCGGGGCCGATCTGGCAGTGGCTCGAATCATAGTGGAAGTTTGATTGTCAGTGAGTTTCTTTATGCATCTTTGTCCTGCCACTATGTTGCACACCTGAAATTTCCCCACAGAAAGAAAATTAAACACAGTCCAACTGCTTTTTTGGCTCATGGCTTTTCTTTCGCTGATGCACTACAGAATTTCTCAAAATGTGACTGCTCAGAAAACAGTTTGCCAACATTTGAACCCTTTTTCCCTCTGACCACCTTCTCTCAGCCCCAAAATATAGAATTCTCTATGAGTTTACTTGCCTCCAGAGGAAGGTATGTGTGTTTCTGCTCCTGTCCAACTTGTAAACATGGAAGGTGAGGGTAGCGTAAAACTAATTTATGCCTGTCCTTAAAATACTGAGCTACAGTGCATTCAACTGTTTGTCCATTCTCCTGCTGAAGTGGGAATCTGTTGGAAAGCAAATATGGAAAGCAGTTATTACTTCATGCAAAATGCTTCCCCCACAGCTCTTCAGTACACTACTTGGCACAAATTAAGCTTATTGAAGGAGGATGAAACAAAGGCCAAATGATTAAATACCAAATTCAGATACTGATCAGTTATCTTCTTGTTAAAAGCTGGTATCAGTTTTGTTCCTTATATTACTTCCTTAAAAATGGGAACCACTGTCTCCTTATTCAAGTTATCTGCAAATCTCTGGTTGGTAGCTAAAAAGAAACATTTTTTCCAGAGAAAATAGAGATTGCAAATAAGCAACATCAGGAGGCTGATCCCAACTAGCACTACTTTTCTATTCCAGTTGTGGGAAACATTAGGCTATAAATAGGATACCCTATGCTGCCAATTTTAAAGAAATCCATAAATCCTTATTTTTTTTTTTTTGAGAGAGAAAAAACCCCCCACCCAACAAAAAAACCCTGCCAGATCTAAAACAGGGCAATTGGTTCAAATGCCATGATACTCTTTATAGCATAAAAATAGAACAAAAAGAACAGCAAAATTAGGAAAATACTTTTGAGGTATATTTAAGGGTATTAACCAAAGAAAGCATCATTTTTCGATGTAACTTTTCCCACCTCAGTGAGACAGGCAAGATATTTTTCCAGCCTGAGATCAAACATAAGCTTAAAAAACAGAAAAATACTTTACGTTTGGTGACTTGCTGGTCGTCTGGTGACATTGCACACTCTGTACTTCCTCTTCATCTGTCCACAGTGTGTTATCTCCACCTTCAGACCTAAAAATTGGACAGCAAAAATCACCATTCCTCCAAAATCAAGGTGTCAGCCCTAAACTGCTACACGAGACCAGTTAAACAGTGCAATAAAGCCATTCCATTTAGCCCCAAAGGGCAGCCCACACAGAACTCAAAAAGCAATCGACAGTCTTGAAATTCAAAACTCCTGAGCTCCAGCCAAAGTTCAACACAGAATTTCAGAGACAAGATGAAATCCCAAAGCCCCGAGAGGTCACAGATGATGCTGAGCACATTCTGCAAATTCCACTTCTGTACCTCGAAGGAAGCCCAGGATGGGGAAAGGACAAAAAGGGCACACAAGCTCCTTGAAACAAAACCCCTTATTTATCCTTTCTGTCTAAACACACAGGGTCTGTAAGAGCTCCAACTCTTACAGTCCAGCCTGAGCTGATGAACTGGGGGTGTGGGTGGAGTGGAATCCCCAAAGAGCCTCTCTAGGAGCTCATGGGAATGAGGCCACGGTGAAGCAAGTCGGTGCCTGATTATCCTTTCAAAACATTTGCAACCAGTGCAAACTCAGGACTTATTTAAACTTTCCTGGCTAACTTCTAGGTGGGCAAAGATAATTTTGTTGATATTTTTTGGAAACATGAAAGAAGGTGCAGGATGGATTTGTGGATTTATTCTTTTTAAAGTTGCTTGCTTTCTGCCAAGAGTATCAGGAAGGAGGGATCTCCATTTTGCAGAAGAAGCCTTCAGTGAACAAACCAGTAAGATTTCTTCCTCCTGTTCTCTTTGATTCAGTCACTACACACTAGAATAACTGTTATTTACTTCCAGGGGGGTATATGCAGGACAGATGCCTAAGTCTGTAAAAACACACTGCTAAATTGTTAGTAAAATCTGAAATATTTTACTGACATCAGTAATTGGAAAAAATTAACATTGGGTAATTTAAAAAACACGAAATCCCAGTCTTCATAAACATTTAGAAATCATCAGATGAGGAACTGGAATATTTTTGCCATGAAAAAGGGATTGGTACTATTGACAGGTGTTAAAAGCAAAAAATATGCGTATTCAGTGGTAACGTATCAGACAGAATAAAGCAGCTGTATATAATCTCCTTATTACCTTTTATTTCTTTGGTAAACTTCACCCTTTGGGAATCTGTCAGAGGTTTTTGTTGTTCTTCAATACTTTTGAAGTCCAGAACTTCACAGACAAACTCAATAACTGGCTGTGCTTTGTAAAATGCAGTTGCAGACACTGCAGACAAAAACATTAATGGTGTGTTACAACAAATACAGAGGAAATTCTTAGGAAATCCAACAAATGGAACTAAATTTTTGCCTTCCCATTAAGGAGCAAGAAGAAACAAGAAAATACTTCCTAGTACCTACCATCAATATTTAACATCATTTTCCATAATGAAGGTCTGACTGACTGATGGAAGCCAAACCAAACTTCTCTGCCACCACCCAAAGGATTTGAGCACCCTTCTGACGCTGTGAAGAAAGATCTCCCCACAGGAGTATACCTGCAAGAAAGCAAATAAATTCATATCAGAAAACGAAAGAAAAAATTGCAATAAAGCCATAACTAATGCAAATTCCTTTTCACAAAAGCACAGAAATGTCGGTGTTTAAAATGACCAATAATCCGAGATTCCTGGCAAGACTCAGGTTACACCTCTCAAAATCCAGCTTGTTACAGTAAGAAACTGGCTACTACTCAAGTTTAAATTTATTTTTAGCATATTCCTTAATATATCTACTAATTCCAACAAAAAAGCATTAATAACTTTTGATTTGTATTCTATTAAAACTTCACCTGTGTCTCCGCAAGAAAAGAATTAAAAGTCTCTGCTATTAAAACACCAACTTAACAATCTCTCCCTCTACTCTGAATTACAGATATTATGCGAGGGTAAATAAGTGATCTAACAAATATTTCTGATCCATTTTTCATCTTGATAATTAAGTACTGCAAACTTAATAGCAAACAAATCATATCCACAGCCAATGTCTTCCTCTGAACAAAGGTATCTGACATTCTGGGCTGTTTTCTGTGCTGTAAAATCTGATTAAAGTAATTTTACTTTTTTTTTGGTCCTGAACTTAAGGATAAAGGCAATGTACTATAAGGGCATTTAAAGTAATTTACATATATTTAACTCATATTACTGTTTAGAGCTTCGATATGGGAAAGTTCAGCCCTACTAAACTTCATTTTTTGCTTTCTAATTGAATATAATTTGCACAATGGTCTTAAGTGACTTTTGTCACAGCAGCAGAATTAAGCCCGGTATCCCTTGGGTGTGACTGAAAATGCTGTATGTCCCACTTGAAAAACAAACAAATAAATTTCAAGTTTTTCTTTCCTATCAAAATAACCACAGGGGGTGACATTAATGTCCCCCTAGCACCGTAACCTTTATACAAAATTGGCAATCAACATCTGCCCAAGGACACCCAGGAACAGGGTAAGAAGTTGTTTAAAATCCACCCTTCCACATCCACCAAGCTCCAAGCACTTCCCACTCAACTAGGCCCTCTTTTTCCAAGGCTACAGAGGAAAGGAGATGGCAGAGCACCCCTGGCCTGAGAGCACACAAACATGGGGCAGTCTGAGAGCTCTGGAGAAAGCTGGAGGCTCGGAATTCCCCCAGGGGAGCAGGAAAGCACCAATGGCCTCCTGCCTGAGCCTGCCCCTGCCACAAA
Source organism: Oxylabes madagascariensis (assembly GCA_013400675.1). Classification (NCBI taxonomy): domain Eukaryota; kingdom Metazoa; phylum Chordata; class Aves; order Passeriformes; family Timaliidae; genus Oxylabes; species Oxylabes madagascariensis. Next base: position 4,715 of record VYZR01112444.1, read on the forward strand.
GCCGCGACTGTGCCTGGGCTGTGGGAGCCCAGACTGCCCAAAGAGCCACCAAAGCACCCATGTCACACCTAAAGCACCTCAAGGGCTTTCCCCTCACCTCATGGAAGGCAAGTGCCTCATCACCACATCCAGGGCCTGGATGGTCTCAAACGGGACGCTTGGCAGCCGGCCAGAAAGAGCATCGTGTAAAGCCTGCAAACTCACGCAGGACATCCACTTTATAGCCACCTTGAATATTCTGTCCTTCCCTTCTCCTGGCAGCGTGACCTCCAGCTCCACCTGCAGCAATGCCAAACAACAAACCAAGATGATTCTTTCCATTGAAAGGGGGGAAATCAGAAGGGACAATGGATTCCTCTGAACAGCGCCACGAAGCAGAGGAGGAGACAAAAAGCAAGGATGAAGCAAGAGCACACATTAGGTACAGCCTCTTTTTACAGCTCCATCTTCCCAAAGGGGTATTTCAGAAACCTGGAGTGCCTCCCAGCTGGCACCTGTCTCCTCTGTGAGGCAACACTGGAATTTGGAGGCGCTTGGGGAAGTCTTGGCCAAGATCCCACAACCTGATTTCAGATCCCTAACACGTCCCAGTGTGTTCCCTGTGTGATCCCTAACACATCCCATCACTGCTCGTGTCAGCTCCTGCACGCCTGAAATACAGCAGGGGGTGTCAGCACCTGCCAAGATTCATGAATTTCTGGTATTTGCTCTCAAGAGCACCAGACTGCTTGACATAATATTGCTGCAGACACAGTTCAAACAAGAGAAGAAAGGAGCTTTTAAAAAGAGAGAGAAAAAAATCATCAATCACCCAAACAAAACAAAAAACCCACAAAAGCCACCAAGCCAAAAGTCTTAATTATAAAATAAGAAAAGAAAGAATAAACTATAACCCCCAAGTGTCAGTGATGGTATCAGGTAGGGAACAGGGACACATTTTTAACATGTTATGCCCTACTTTGAATTTTTTGTCTAAAAGTGGCAAACTACGTTGTGGTAAATTACTTCAGCCAATTACTTGTAATTACTTGTAATGCTGATTTCTCCTCTTTCTTAAAACAAAGGAAGTCTGAGCACCAAAGTTTTTAAGCCGACTAAAATTAAGGCTTGTCTGAAATGATCAGGAGGTCTGGGGGTGACTACAAGAAATAATAAGATCAGAGTATCCTTTGTGCTGGATACAAACAAAAATGTTGCATTTTACCCTGCTTGGGAGCTTGTATTTAAATATAAAAGGCATCCGCTTAACAGGCAAACTGTAATTAGCAGAAATAATAGGTGGCTAACAGCAAACCGATATCTGCCAGCATCTGGTCTCTTGCAACAATTTGCTTCTTTGGTCCAAAAATAAGAAGGAAACACAAAACACAAATAAGAAGCCTTCCCATGTGCCCCAAAAATGAGTTGACCATTTCGAGCAGGCACACAGAATTAATATTACAGCTGAATCTCTCCTCCAGCACAAACATCACTCCCCAGGGAGGCTTGAGCAGAGGAAGGAGCTGCACAGCTGTGGGAGAGCAATGGGAACTGAGTCTAATCCTGGGGTCACTGCTGGGAGTCTGGCCCAGAAGGTCAACCCTGCTGAAAGCTGTGCAAAGAACAGGACAGGTCTTCAGCTCGCACAGGCTGGAAGCTTTCCATGAAGTCTTTTTTCCACCACATCATCAAAAAGTCCTCAACTTGCACCTCATTTACAGCAGATGGATGATGTCTGTCACACCTGACCTGCATTTTCCTTTAAACCTCTCCTCCAAATCAAGTTTCACCATTCCTGCTTCAGCAACCTGGTCTAGTGGAAGGTGTCCCAGCCCATGGCAGGGGTTGGAGCAGGATGGCCTTTAAAGGTCCCTTCCCACCTCAACCACTCTATACTTATTCCCAATACTGGCAACACACAGTTCATTTGATTATTAAACACTTTGGTGCCCTTAATCTAAAGAAAAAAGATTTAATTCTACTTTTTTTCCTCTCCTGGTATCAATTTACAACACTCCTTCACCATGATGGAATGGGAGATGAAGAGGAACCTGTGTTGCAGTACCCTTGTCCCTGGTTAAGAATTTCTATTCCAGGTGTCCAACAGCAAATACCAGTAAAAGTTAGCAGAGCTGTGACTGCTGAATTTGGACCAAAACAGTTTTTGCTGCTGGGTCTAACTCCAAATGAGTTGAATTAGGAGTCACTGCTAAAATAAGTAAGGTTTCAATATAACTTTCCTGTGGTTTTTTGTTGGTTTTTGTTTGTTGGTTTGGTTTGGTTTTTTGTTTTGTTTCGTTTTTCTTTTATTAAATATCTTACTCTATTAAAAAAAAAATCATGAAAATACAAAAAAAATGTTCTTAATCCACATCCCACATCCAAATGTTCACATATACTTTTAGGCACTGCTAATCAGAATTTTTCCTCTCTCAGTAATATTTTATTTATCCCATTCTGTACTTTTGAGGACAAATGAACACACTCGTGTTCGGCAAAGTAAGCAAAATATAAAAAAATTAGGACAAAGTAGCTTTAGATGAGAATTTTACTATGTCCTTTACTATTACTGATAAATCCTAAAGCAAAATGCAAGATTTGTTTTAATCTCCATCCCCAAATAAAAAAAAAAAAAATGTTTACAATGTCAGGATGCTACCGGGTGGATCCACTGCTAAATTGCAACAAAGTTGACAATTTTACGACTAAGGGAGATAAATCAACAGCTTCTACTATAAGGATGTGAAAAATCATTAAGCCTGCAGAAAAATTTCAAAGCTCTTCTTAAAAAGAAGAGGTCTTGAAGGTGATGTGGTCTGAATAACTCACAGAAATCAGCATTATCCCTGTTTGAAAAAAATAAAGATTAAACCTGACCATGTGTTTCTGAGGAATTCTTAGGAATTCTTAGTATTTCTTCTTCTCCATAAAATAAATGCAACATCACATGATTATTTTATCATGCTCTGAGCATACAATGTACCTTTTCTCTATTAATCCAAGAGCTTTTCCTTCCCAGGGATTCAGAGGAAAACAGATTAACAACAAACTATGGATGTAGGAATGAGCTCTGCTTCTGTCATGTGCAGAGACTTTAGCAGTACTTCAGAAAGACAAAGTCAGAGGAGCAAGTTTGTGGCCACACGCAGGATTAACATTTTCCTTCTGGAAAAGGGCATAGCAGCAGGATTTCTGTATCAAACTGCTGCTATGTTCATTTGTAATTAATGTTTTTCTAATAAATGACTAATGAAGATGTAGGTTAAGATACATCAGTTGCTCTTGAAACTTGCTAGGTGAGAAAACTTCCAAGCTCAGGTAAAATTAAATTCCACTTTTAACTGTGGAAGGATATCTTAGGGAAAATACACAAGTAAAGCAGGAATTGAATACAAAGCTGCTGTTAGAGGTGACTTGGGTTTGCTGCGTAGAACCTACAAGGAAAGAGGAGACTTTTAATATCTTCCTAACATGACAGTGTCCTAAACACTTCCTTCTTCTTAATGTGTACAAGTAAAAACTAAGAAAATATCATGTTAATATTGACATATTCCATATTTGTTCTAAAAGGTCTAAAAAAAAAAAAAGCGAGTGAAAATAAGGTACACTAAAGAAGGAATGAAAACAGATTTGATAACCACGAGAGCCAAGCAGAAAAATATTTCTATAGAAGAAAAAGTTATAAAAGAAGCAGAGCTGCCAGCAAGGACAAAAACAAAACAAGGCCAGATCAGCCACTACCAACAAGAGATGAGGACAGAGTGCGTTAATTAACTTAAAAGAACAACAGACAGGGAAAAAACCTTGGCAATTTGGTGTCAGCCCTCTGTTTAGCATCAGTTTTTCCACTACCAATGCATACTGCAAGTCAATTAAGATCTTCCACATAGATTAATCATTGTATGTTCATGAATCTTTTCAGTATGATCCTAAATGTAATCAGATGTGCAGTGAACTTGCTGCATGTTATGTACAGAACAGTCAAAAAGAAAAAAAATCCACTAAAGAAACCTAATCTAATTATGCTGGAGGAAAAGTCCTAATACCTACAAGCTTTACAGTGGTTTAAATCATGCTTAAAGCAATTAAGCACCATGTAAAAATTTCCTTCATTAAGCTAAATTTCCCCATGTCTGATTTAAAACAGCTAAAGATTTATCTCTATTAGCTCTTTTCTCCAGGGTAACGTTAACATATGCAGAGCTGAGCAACTGACAAAGCTCTATAACCAGGGGAAATGAGGAAAATAGGAGTTTATTGAAAGTGAGCCACGGATGAAACTACCTGAAACAACCTCGTGCTAAACTCCACTACAAACACTCCTCACTGACCACCCATTCCAAATGATGACTCTTCTGCAAGATTGGGAATGGATGAGATGATTTCTTGGATGAGATGTTCCTTCTGTGCCTGTGCCTGCTGACCAAACAGGACTCCATTTCCGATGTTTTGGAGTTTAAAGCCCACACACACTAAATTATACATGGTAAAACTGAAGTCTAGGGACAGTGTGGCAGCAGGAAATGCTCTTGATGCCCCAATTCCTTTGTGTCCATGCAAATGAACAGTGTAACCTACACCTGGGATAAAGCTGACTTGGAAGATTTTGTTAACTCTGTCCCACTCAAAATGGTTATCAGAGCAAGGAGGGTCAACTTGTATCTCATAAAGTCTCATGAGATCTGAGGATTAATTTGATCCCTGTTTATCATCTATAAATAAACCATTTCTTATTTACCTTTACTTATTAAATGCAGAACTTCATACTTGTCATAACATCAATTATCCACTTCTAAATTATTATGTCAATTATCCACTTCAAAAGTAATATAAGGCAACTCTGCACACATCCAGAGTTGTTGAAAACCCTAAGGGACTCTCACCAAGTATCCTTCCACCTTTGGCAAATACTTTGCAGTCTTGTGTGCTAAATCTGTAGGAACTGGAATATTGTATGTGAAAGCAAGGGGAAAAAAAATCACTAAGACTTTTAATGATTCCTCTACAGTTTTCCCAGACATTACCTTATGAGTTAATGAAAAGTAATTAACACTGGAGTAGAGACTGACCTTTACTGCATGGCATTCACTTAAACAGATTGGGAGGAAATAAAAATTACACATGTGAGATTAAGAGCTTGATTCAGGTAGAACTACTATGTTAACCACTGCACAGGCACCCAATATGAGACAGCAAATGACAGCCTGAGTTATTCTAGAGCTGCTGAATTTCAGAGGACCTGAATGGTTCCCAGTTTCCACATTTCACTGTATTTCTCTTTCCTCTTATGTTTTATTTTTGTCTACTTAAATTGTAGACAAAATTCTAGACAAAATTGCAGACAAAGTTCCGTGAGACGGAACAGTCCTCCCTGTAACTGTGCACCCCCAGCAGAAGGGAACTACTGCAGTACCACCAAGGATTGTGCCCTCCCTCAGGGTCTCAAGCTCAATAAAAAAAGGCACAGAAAATTCAATCTGGCATTAGATCACAGATGTGCAGGCTAAATCATTTGTGTGTTAGCATGTTCCAACAGAGTCCCTTCCACTCCAGCAGTCAATGGGCACAGGCACAGCCACAACCAGAGCCCAAAGAGGTCACCGCCCCACCGGGAGCTGGCAAACACAACCCAGTCCTCTCCAGCTGCCCCGGGGCAAAGATTGCAGGTGATCACCTGTGCAGTGTCAATTGATTTGGCTCTCAGTCACCAAGGATTAGGGAGGAGTGGTTCCAACACAGGCAACAGAGAGATGGAGGAGCTTCTTCCAGCTACAGATAGTGAGAAGAAGCTTAGAGTGGGCCTTGATGAGATTAGCGAGGTGACACAACAGCTTCTCACTGCCCAGAGCAGTTATGTGCCCTCCTCTCTCCCACACTCAGCTGTGCTCTCCCTTCTTCCCTAGTGCCACTCCGGAGGACTGTCTGCTGTCTGGGGCAGCTGATCCAGCTCCCTGAAGTAGCAGAAACCACACAGGGAGAAAGAGAGGGAGGAATGAAGGGATATAGAACAGGGAGTGACCACCGGGATAGCAACAAGCTCACACTTATGTCGTGGCAAAGCACACCCTGAGCAGAGTGGCAACAAAGGACTTCTATTCCAGAAACAGAAAATCAGAAAGAGAAAATCAGTTTCTATTAGTTATTAGAAACATTCTGCAAATACCACGTTAAAATCTCTAGAATTTTTTCTATTTAAAACTTACTTTATCTCTCCCAATGGGAAGTGGCATAGCTGTGTAAAGGTTTTTTCTTCCATCAAACACTGGTTTGCGATCCCCAAAAATCTGGGTTTTAAAGTGCTGAACCATATGCTCCACTATTTCTCTGAAAATGCAAAAAGATTAAGTTAATCCAACTTTTTACTTTGAATGTTAAGTAGCAGACAAGAACTAACTCTAATATTTACCAACAGAGGCATTAGGTAAATGAAAGGGTTGTCCACTCCTGTCTATTAAGAGCAAGATCAGTTGGACTGATCTGAACTGAAAGCAAACTTTTCACAGACTAATCTGTTCTCTTGAAAGTGCTATTTTTAGGGTTTTTTCGGGTTTAAACTTTGTTTCCTCTTTTCTGTGACCTACTGGAAGTGGTGAAATGAAAGTTCACACTCTCCCAAGCTCGAAACAAGAGGTGCGTGGTGAATCCTGGGGCTTCAGCTCCCCTGTCCTACAGCCCTTTCTGCAGAGGACCCTGGACTCAGCAGCCTGAGAAGCTTTCAAAAACATCATTATCCCAGCTTACAGCCCCAATGTCAGGACAGCAGTTTATGCCAACAATTATAGTAAAACGTTTTGCAGCTCCCTGAGAAAAATGGTTTTTAAATGGTTTTATTTCTTCCTACACACAACAAAACTGGGATCCATCCAACAAAAGTGGGTATGTGCATTCAGTGGAGCTGTGAATATTAAAAGTACACATTCATTTAAGAGTAGGTGGAATTAGGTTCCATTTTTGTATGAATGGGGAAACCACTCTCACAGCTCTTCTCAAACCACAGTGTTTACACACTGGTCGTCCAAAGCAGTTCAGCAGTCAATGAGAGGTCAGCTGGAATAATAACACCCTTTAATGCCAAAGGTCTTTTGGTCCTAATGTCCCAGAGAAACATCCTTCAGTCCACCTGTAATGCCCCACATCCATCAGCAGGCTGCAATCTTAACACACAGTCAGGGGCAAAAGGGCATTAAGGGGTTAAAATGACACAGAAAGGAAATCACTGCTCCTCCAGCATTGCTGACAGCCACCAGCTCGCAGATGCTGCAGGTTCATGCACCCTGACTTGGCAAGGTAATTAACCCAGCACTCAGGCAGGCATTACAGTGCTGCAAAATCTGAAATCAAACTGAACTCATTCGAGAAAAGAATTAAGTCTGTTTTAATTGGCAATTTCTTTGCTGTGTCCCAGGGTTTATCTTAAAATAAGA
>VYZR01112446.1:18503-31620 GCA_013400675.1 Oxylabes madagascariensis
TGTGAGCTGCAAATTACAAGTCAATGCCAAACTTGCTGGATGAGGTTTTGAAGACGTCAGACTAGACAATCACAATGTTTCTTCTCAGGCGTTAAAAACTACGGTCCCTGACTAATGCTGCACCCATTCAGCTTTCCTAGCAGGAAAAAATCATCCTGGAACAAAGAAGAATGGCAACTGTATTGTCCTTGCTGAGAAAGAAGTAGCACAGGCTTGCAACACTGCCACGACAAATACACAGAGCCATTGACAAGTCACTTTATGAGAACTGTCCATCAACCTTACAAACGGCTAAATAGCCATGGCAGACCATTAAAATGTTGGATGAGAAGAGCTGAAGATGACACTTTTAGTGCCAAAAAATGTTTAAGGCACATACACAAGTGCAAAAATTCAACCATTTCACTAGCTGCCACAGGAATACAATACATTGAATACAACCTTGATTCCACTGGTCCTCTTTACAGCATTCAAATCTGCTTTAAGCATCTGCAGTTCACAGGTGCTGAAGGTCTAGGGAAAAAAAGAAAACCCATGGTGACCAAAGCTTTATGGAATTTACTTTTCTCCCTAATAATCCACATCACACAATTGGTCTCCACACCATCTAATTAAAATGCCTTCAAAATTACAGTTCTACAGGAATCCTGGATACAAGTTATCAGACCATTCCCAGAAATTACTCCAGCTCTGTCAGACACAGATGATCAGCAGCTTCTCTGCCATTATACTTGAAGCTTGGACTCCTTGAAATCTCAGTCATCTCACTAACCACTTTAATCAATTAATGACATTCATTAGTATGGACTAACATTATCTGGAGACAGAAAGCAGCTGCTGAACCATCAGCACATCTTTAGCAGCTGAACCATCAGCACATCTTTAAGGAGGCTGAGACTGAACCAGGCTGAGGATGGAGATGATTCATGTGATGCTCTACAACACTTTTTTCTTGACCTATAACCAAGTCTAATGCTCTCCACAAAGGAAAGCATCAAAGCTGTGAATTCAGACTGCAGACAGAATTCAAGAGGCTAAAAGATATCCCTCTAAGTTATGTAAATACTAAAGTAGATGTAGCACAGCCATATGCAACTGCATTATGGAAAATAAGTACACACTCCTGCATCTCTTCCTTTTTCTTCTGAATGGCCCCAAAATGCTCTAGGGATATCATTAAAAACATACATGAAACCAAAGAATATTATAAATCTGAGCCTTTGCTTCTCCAATTCCAATGAGCAATCAAATCAAGCCTAGGAAAATTCAGGTCCCAGTGAATCAAATGCTGAGACTCAAATCGGGTGTCCTGGTTTCTGTACTGTATTCCAGTCCTGGCATTTCAGCATGACACCAAAGCCAAACCCACACAGTTCACTGCCCAGAAAACAGACATTCATGTGGCAAAAACTGCACTTCTCATCTAACTCGCTCATCTGGCCAGGCTTGTGCACATCGTGCTAACATTCAGTGTCGCCCAGGCATGGGTTCCTCTATGCTCATGTTTAGATTCTAACAGAAAAAGCTCTGAGAATGCAAGATCTCCAAGTGTTGGCATCAAGTGGGTTTTAGCAGAATTTAAAATGGGGATTACAGAACTGGCAGACAGCAGCAGCAGTAGTCATCTCTCCCAGTATTAATAGGAGTCCTGCTCTCTCCCTAGAACCCAGATTCACTGGAGTGCCTGAGACAAAACTAACTCCATGCTAAAGTCTGTATTTATAAACTGTTAGAAATACCCTATGGAAATATTACAGGTTTTTCTTAGAATGCTTTTTGCTTTTTTGTTTTGTTTGCTTTTTAGTATTAATTAATGCTGTATAATGCACCAGGGACCCAAAGCTAATGGCCATCACAGCTGAGGGGCACAGTCACTACTGCTCTCACCAAAGCTCTGCAGTTCTCAAAATATGAAACCTTACTAAGTGAACCTGTTGGTTTTTACAAGTGTCTTTATTCACTTCTGTTTATCTAAAACAATATTTAGAGATGAGTTTACCACCACCCATCAGAAATAGCAAAAGCAGAGGCTGAAAAAAGCACAAACTCCCCCAGTCAAACAAAAAAATTGCCATGTTGTTCTTTTTCTTTCTAGCAAAATCTCCAGCAAACAGAACAGTAAATTTGCAAACCCAGTGAGACTGATCAGAAATTACATCTTCTCAGATGCTGGCAAGAGTTCATCAACAACAAGCAACAATATCTCTACTACGCAAAGAAGGAAATCTAGGACAACTTTCTACAGCCACTGTTCAAATATAAGCCTTAAATTTCTGAATAGGGCAAGAGCATTGAAGAACTGAAAGCACTGATCTGACAAACATAATGGCAGATCTTTTGTGCTCTCATTCTACAACACTGCACTTCATAATTTGTGCGTAACTCATTCACAGAAACCTAGGAGTAAAACCACCATATGGTGAGGAGCAGAAATGAAAATTCTTTCTCGGTGTTTTAATCCCCTTTTGTGAAAACAATGTGTTTCTATAATGCTAAATAACAAATTACGTGTCTGCAGAATCAGGCTCCTTTTTCAATTATGAGCCAATTATTTCAATACTGGAAACAGAAAACTCAAGTTTTCCTGCGCTACTCAAATTCTTTGTAAATTATTCTCAAAGAGCAAATGAGATTTCTCATTCCAGTTGTATTCCAACATGATCAAGACTTACTCCTTCCAGCTCAGAACCTGTAACACTCTTTCATTTTAGCAACTATTAGAAATTAGAGGATGCCAATATTTTATCTGGCAGTCAAGAAAGCCTTTGAAGTTTGATGTCTACAATGTCAAAAGACAAGTAACGACAGAACTTAATTTGTGCAGATGAGAAACTATTTAAAAATCAGCATGGAAATTTCAGCAACACCCAGTCAGGATCGGGGCTCTCTGAATGTGTTCCAGCAAATGCTTCCACTTCTAAGCAGAATGTGCCTGTACACAAGGGTGTGAGTTAGAGATAGTGACCTTAAATACACACAGGGGGAGTTTAACATCCACTTTCTGCATGCATAAAAAGAACAAGGAGAAAAGCACAGCATTCTTTTCAGATTTTGCTGTGCATTTCTGGACACCCTTTCTGAACACTAGCCCCTCAAGCTCAGGTTTGCTGTGCTTGGCAGTCTCTTTTGTGTCTTTTGCAACACCGCGCACACACAAATTGCCTGTGGTTTCATGCTTTGCTTCCCATTTAAAACTAACACTTAAACAGTAGCTTTATTTTTGTTAAATAAAAGCTTTTTTTTTTTCTGAATTCTGACATGTATTTCTCCTTTTCAGCCTGAGGGAAAAATTGTTTTTCACAACTGACACAAATCATTCTTAGGAGTAGTATCTTGTCTTTACCACTTTGATTCACTAACTTTCATTCATATTATTCCTCAGCTTTTTGTGCTGTCACAAAAGCAATGACAGCAGGCAGCATAATGTTAATTTTTAGACTGTAAACTCTTACAACACATATACGTTGGAGACTCCAAACCTACAAAGAAAAAACTTAAGATAAGGAACACATAACCAAAAAAAGACCATATATCATAACCAAATACATAACAATGCACAATCAAGAAGAACCACTTTTCCCCAATTCTTATGCTGAGGGGCATAAAAAAAGAAGTCAGATAATTTCTATATATGGCGGCAATCCATCTCCTCCTGAAGGCAAGATGAGTTTTTTCATCATCCAGTGAACATCAGACAAAGCCTGGACAACAGATGACGCCTATATGGTTGACGCTCTGGTTGGGGACAAGAGACCCTCTGCGTTTGGGGGTGACTGTGTTCATTCAGCTTTTGACTTTCTCAGCAAGCTCAGGTGCCAGGGAACCACCGTCCAGAGAGGAAAGAGCTGTCACTGCACAGCCTCAAAGAGCCAGGAACTCTGGCCACCGCTCAGCCCCAGAGGCAAGCAGCTCTCCCGAACTTTTCACACACCCACCAACTCCCCACATTCCAGCAGTATCAGCTCCTTGGCCAACGAGGCAGCCAAGAGTGGAGGGAGACTCGTATTTACTGCTGCGTATCAGCGCCGTGATGCGCGATTTTGAAGCCGTTTGTCCGCAGTGACGCGCTCTGCCTTCCCAGCGAAGATTATGAAACCGCTCTCAACCCCGGCGCTTCCTCCCTCACACGGCCTTCCAGGCCCGGCGAGGGCAGAGCTCAACTCTGCCGCCAGCACTCCCTAATTGCTTCAGCAGAAGCTGAAAGACGTCAGCAACTGGACTTTCTGCTCCTTATTCCCTGAGAAAGAAGAGGAAAATCTGCAGAGAGCAAGCCTTCCACTGCAGGTTTGGTGTTAAAAGCCTGGTTTTGGCCGGCCATGCAGGGAAGATGAAGGCTGACCCTGCGTGCTCCAAGCTGCGCTCCCTGACCGGGGCTCAGCAAGGGTGACTCCGGCAAGCACCACGGCAGGGAACGCGCTCAGAGTGCTTCTGTAAACTCACTCACATCTGCAGCTGAATGCGTCCCAGGGAGGCAGGCAGACCTTCCAAACAATCGAAACTGAAAAACAAGAACCGGTTTAATTGCACAACGAGGGAGAGGAGTGCATCAGCTCCTAAGTTGACGAGCACGTTACTGCCCTTCTAGCAACTTTGCCCCAGCTTCCAGAAATCTATTCAGATGATTTTAACAGGCTGCTTTGACCTTCAAGGCTCTTGAGGGTTTCTAGGTTTCATACACCTTCAGGCCGTGCCTTAGGCCTGGTAACCTATCACTGTCTACCTGCAGAATATCTTGTTTAGCTCATTTTGAAATATCTCAGACTGAGAATCTGCCTTCTGACAAAGAGTTTCTTTTACTTTTGGCCAAAGGAAACAAAGTATAGCATATACAAAAACAACAACAACAACAAAAAAAAAAAAAAAAAAAAAAAAAAAAAAAAAAAAAAAAAAAAAAAAAAAAAAAAAAAAAAAAAAAAAAAAAAAAAACACCCACAAAAAACAAGACCCAAACCCATTTGCTGCCACTGAGAACTAGCTGCTTCACTTCATTTTCTATAGAGTAGCGAAAAAGGCACAGCCCCAAGCTTGAAGAACTTGTCAAACTAAAATCATCTCACACATAAGATGCCTTATCACAAAGTAACACGCAACAGCTGAGCTTAGTTTATTTTCTCAACCTGCCTAAATTAACTTGGCAAAAGCAGGGACAGCACCACTCACAATGTGGTATGGTACAAGCTCACACTACGTGCCAGTTTTACAAAGCAGCCATCCAGCCTGTGACTTCCACATCCTTGCAGGCACAACCAAGCTTAAGCTTCTCAACTAACATTGTCTCTTTTCCAGCAAAGAGAACACTTCCTAATAAATCACAAAGGCTCCTGGGATGCTGTCACAGCACAGCCAGGGTATTAAAGTGCAGATACCACCACCATCCTGAACATAGGGCAGCCAGCTCAAACACACACCTTGCACACCCACTACTGCTAATATTCCTGCAGGCAACTTATCCCAGCAAGCAGAACCCCTTGTTTTGACCAGTTTTAAATGCAAATTAGTTTAAACAACATTAATAGTTCATTTCGCTCAATCAGTCCATAAATTGTACTGGTGTCAGCTTTTGATGAAGCACAGGCAGCACCCTGGGATAGAAGATGCACATCCCAAGCACCAATATGCCCATCAATACACACAATGAGAGCATGAAGGATGTATCACTGTGAATTACATCGAGTGGATCAATACAGGAGGAACACGTCCCCTAGACCAGGGGAGAGCATTCACACTCCTGCTCTTCAGCTGAAAGCTCTTGCTATGAACACAGCACTGGGGCTTTGCAAAGTGACAGCTGGTTATCAATGAACAGAAGGAAAGCAACGTCATTCAGCCTCAAAATCTTGTTGTCTATCCCACTTAATTTCTTTATTCTAAAATCTTGGAACACAGCAAATAGAAAGCTTTGCTTTTCTCTATTTCAATCATGCTTGGCATGGACTGCCATGAGCAAAGTCAGAATGAAGGCCAAAGGAAAAACTGGGTCAGGAGTGTTGAAGCACCTCTGACCCCACAGGCTGTCCTCAGTGAGCAAGTGATGGGATGTGTAGTAGTGGGAGTCTGTACTGTTGACACTCCAGCTCTGTAGATAAACAGAAACATCTGATTCTGGAAGCAGATAAGCAAACATCTTTCATCGGGGCTAAAACATGTATTTCAGAGCAATGTGCAACTGCCACTGATCCTAATCAAAAAGCTACCTTTAGATTCCAATTTCAGAGAAATCGTCAGCTTACACGTTGCAAAACAGTAAAAGCCGCCCTCAACTTAGACAAGCGAAGCCTTGGCTAACCATATGTGGGATTATTTACCCACGTCAGAGATCTGTGTGTCAGCAAAGCCACTATTTCACCAATCAATTTTGGAAAAGAAAGGCCAAAACCGAAATGCAACATGACTCCTCTCTGTTTCCCTACTATCCTACTGCCAGCCCTAGAGAAAATAGGAGGTGTCACAGGCATCAAAGGAAATATAAAACCTAACAGAAAACACAAACCTAACTTACATGCAACAGCAATCTCCAGAACTACAAATTATAACAAACTCTGAATGGCTTAGAAGGAAATTACATCCAACATCCATTCAGTTAGGATAAGAAATGCAAGATAAATCTTCTAGAAAAAGACAGGTATGCAGTTACACAGCGTGTAGAGCAAGAGTAGGCAAGTAGTCAGCAATGGTGGGTGCTTCTCCAAAAGGTAAGGACTACTTAGCCCACTGAAACACAGAAACCCTTGCTTCCCCTTGGGGTTCAGTCACTGTCAGGCTGGATATTTGCTTTGTTTCTCTGTGTCCCCGGTTCCCCATCTCCTCACATGAAAGAATTTTCTTTGCAAGGCACTTGGAGATCCATAGATGAAAGGCACAGTAGCAGAACTAGGTCAGACAATTCTAATGTATACAATCAACTCTGCAATTTACATGGCTGGAAAGTGTAATTAAAACTCTACATCACTCTTCTCAAAGGTTCAAAATAAGACAGGATGGGTTTGATTCCAAAATGTAAGACATACATTTGCACTTTGGTTTATATAGCTGCATAACAGCTTTTTAAAGGAAGTGCTGCATTTCAGAAGAAAGCAGAGGACAAATCCAGGGATTAGCTAGAAGCCACGTCATTTCCTATGATGTATCTATTACTTTACCAAAACCTTAAAAAAAAAAACCACCGCACACCAACATGAACTTCCTGTACTCTGACCACTAAATGAGCAAGCACAGTTACACTTCAAGAGAACCTCAGAGTAGCTGTACGATTGCACAAGCCACTGCACACAGCACCCAAAACCTGAATCCCAAGCTGTTGGTTTCTTTCACTGCTATCTCGCTGTAAATCTAAAAATATGGTTGCATGTACCGGTTAGACTGGGCCAAATGCTTTTTCTTGAAAGACACACACAATCTATTGGCTTTACAGTGGCGTGTAGCGTAATGCAACATACACATTTCTTCTTTTCTCTCCCTATAGAACCAAACCCCACAGGTTTCCCTGATTTCAATTACCAGTAGACACAGCACGAAAACCACCATCACAGTTGGCAGCAGCTGGCACCTTTTCAAAGAGCATCTGTGGAGAAACCCAGAAATGACTGGCACGGGATCTCTTAGAGGTGGTCTCACCACAAGGGCAGAGCACTGCAAGGAAACCTTTTTTCCAGCCCTTGCTGCACGCCGATGACCTCACTCGGCAAGGCTGCCCGCGGAGCGCCTCCGCCAGCGGTAATTCCAGCCGGAGGAACACATCAGCCACTCATAACCAAAATTATCAGGCTCCATCTCCAACACAGCAGCCAACACCGCCTTTGAAGTGGAAACTGAAGCCCAGGGCTTTTTGACTGTGTGATGAGGGTGCGGATAAACAGAGGTTTCCTGGAAGAGGGGAGAGGAATGAGGGAAGCAACGCATGGTTGGGGAGGTCTGATGTTTGATTCAGCTCGGCGGAGGTCTCCCCTTCTTGCATACCTTTGCACACAGGGAGCTGGTGTGTTTACTGAGGCCTCTGGCTTCTCGTTGGAGGTATGACAGGGACTGGCAGCTCCTGTTCAGGAAGTGGCCAAGAAATGTGGCCGCTCACAGAGGCAAATGTTCCTTCACCCACGCTTCTGCAGAAGAGATGGTCTCCCCATCTGTTCCTCCCTCTCCAACTCCCCAGATTGCGGAAGGACAGGACACAACAAATGGAGCAGAAACTGATGTTACTATCTTTTTGTAAAGCTGGTCACAGTACTTGAGGCATAGTACAAACTATGTTTCTAGACAACAATTTAAAACACAAAGAAGGTAAGTAAATCTCAGTGAACCCTCTCAGAAATTATTAATTCCAGTAGGTTGAATTTACTGGGTGAAATACACACACCAAACTGAAGCAACACCCAGCCAGAGCTCTTTTATCATGTCTGTTACACAGAAAAACATAGGTAAGGGACATTTTACAGACTGGCAATGTGACGAAAATGTAAGAAAAGGACACAGGTAATTGCGTCGTGTTTCCTTCTACCCAAAGGGTTAATGCTAGTCTGGATGACCTCAAATTGCATCAAGATGATATACTCAAAATGAAAAGGCAATGTAAAACTCTCTGTTGGAGCCCTAAATGTTAAGGGGTTTTTTTTCTCCTCTATCTCAAATATGTCAACTGCTACTGGAATTTATTGGTTAAATGGCCACAGAGACCATTTAAGTAAGAAGCAGCAACATAACCACAAGGGAATTTATTTTACGACTTGCAACGAGGTGCAAATCCTGCCAACCACTTTAAACAATCAAATCAAACCTAACTTCCCCTCCCTGGAAGGACAAAGAGTATATAAATCTAGAAGAAACTGAAAAGGCCTGGTTTGCTTCTGATCCACATAAACATTCCTGGTAGCAACTCTAATGGGTTATGGTATCATCCCCACTCTCTTTTCAGGAAAACGAAGGCATGAAGGAAATCATCTCTTCTTACAGAGCAAACCATTAAGAAAGTTTAAAAAATGGCTTGCTCACAGGTCCCCAAGATGCCCCAAGAGCTCTTCCCAAAATGTTTTTTCCCCAAGAGCACAGACGTCCAGTGCCATTTGGGACACAACAGGATGAAGTGGCTTTTACAGAAGGCTCAGGTTTGCTAGAGGTTGCTGCATTTGTCAGCCTGTGTATGCCCTAGATATCTCTAAGAATATAAATGGTCCCTCACTCTTACCCACCGGTAACTGAATCGCATCCTTTGTAACGACTGCTCCACAAAAAGTTTTGCAACTGAGTAAGACTGCACAGCACTCTTTTGTGCTCCCTATTTCAACACCATTAAACTCTAAAGAACGTTAAACTAGAATGAAAGTGTCAGAAGCAGGTTTTCCCCAAAGGGCTGGCACTGGGGAAATGAAAAACAACCTGTTTGAGAAGTAGTCACATACACCAGCTCCACATGTCACCACTGAAATCCTCCTTTTGTGTGTTTGGCATTTGTCAGAGAATAAAATGGGGAAAACAAAAAAGCTCAGTCTTTAAAGGACAGAGCACTCTCCCAAGACTGTTTATGGCCTGCCTCTTGTTAAAATGTTTATTTGAATTTATATATTTAGATGGGTTTTAAATGCAAAGGCTCCCTTCCTCATGCCAATCTTTCATGGAGACCGCTGGTTACATCTGCAAGTATTTATATGAGAAAGAACAACAAAAAATCTGCAGCTCTTGCAAACAAGGGTAACCCACACATTATCATGTGTGTGACTGTGGTATACTTCCACATTCCTTGTGGAGGAGATGAAAGGGCACCAGGCTGCCGAAAGAACCATGCAGGACCAGCTACTCTGAGGAGCTCCAACATCAAGAAGTCTTCACTGTCCCAGCAGCTTCCCTGAGTGCTGGAGCCTGCGGTGCAGCCCACTGTGGCTTGGTCCCAGGAACCAGCAGGCAATAAAGGTGGTACTCTGCTTCACACACAGCCAAAGCAGGGCTCTCTCCCTTAATGTCTCCCTCCTGACTCAGGGCAGGGCAAGGAGAGGGATACATTGATCTGCTGCCATTTACGCCAGCAAGTGGATGACCTGGATGGAGGCACAACATCAGGAGGATATCAGGGAAGGCTGCAAGAATCCTGTGGTCACACCCTGATTCATAACTTAAGAAAGCTACTTGATGTCCTAAACATTGATTTTAATTCAAGAAAAAGGATATATATCAGTAAAAGGCTTCCTGTATTCATGTAAATCCTCACAGCAGAGCCTACACCTAGAACTCCTGTCTCTGCCAAACCCTTACTGCTGTACCAAAAAGGCAAGTTTGGAAGGCAAATCTGGGAAGCACCAGCATGTGAGCCTGCAGCTGCAGTGAGGAACCAGTTGACCATCCCCACACACGTCTGCATTAGCAGGTTCAGTGGTGAACACAACAAAGAGGGGCACTTCCCTTTTGTCCAACTGATCTACAGATATCAGTCACTGATCAGGTTATCCCAAAGAAATCTTTTATCTGAGAAAGGAGAAAAAAAATCAGATGGCAGATACATTTTCTCCTCCAGCTGAGCCAGAAAGAAAAAGGTGAGCTCATACACAGAACTGAAAAGCAGAACTCCTGCAGCAAGGCTGGTTGCTGAGGAACACTGGAATCACTCATAAAGTGGCTGTTCCAACAAAGGGGCTCCAAAGTGTGGTCACTGTATATTTACACAGTTGCTTTATCTGCTGTAGCTAACATGGCATGTTTGCTTCTGTTTTCAGAAGTACGAAGTACCTGCAGAGAGGAGCACCAGAGCGAAGATAAATTAAACAAATAAATAGAAACCTAAGGAGAAGACTCACCAAGAAGGAGTCTTTCACTTCACCTATGAAAACAGGCACTGCAGTGTGTGTGGAGCAGAGGTGGGCAGGTGAGTCACCAAATCCCACTGATCCCCCAAGAAATTACCAGTTCTCCCAGCAAAGATTCAGGTCTGAGACAGGGGTGATACACTTTTACATCTAGCTCTACATTTTTGGGATGCTTGTGTTACGAATCGCTGCTGTCTCAAGAGGTCAGCGCCAAGATGAGAGAAATGATCTGAAGGTCAGCACGGCTGGTGAGCAAACAAAGGCACAGACCCGGACCGGGAGGAAGAGACATCTCAGGGTTCCCACTCATGCACAGCTGCTGCCTCTAACAAAAATCGATTGCTGTGTGATTGGAAACTGCCACGTGCCTGGTCTGAGGGCCAGGCGGTAAATGCACAGCATGGGTGTTGCTTCCTGCCCAACTTGTGGTAAAAGTTGTCGATTGGAGATTATCTGTGTTGTTGTCCTCGCTGTCAGCAAAATATTTACGAACTTTTCTGTGCAAAGGATAAACGAGCTCAAATTCTATGTGTCAAAAATCCCAGTAGGAACAGCAAGATGTTGACAAAGAACAATCAAATGAGCAACAAGCGTGGTAGATGAGACATTTCAGGGTATCAGATTTCTACGGCCTGCAATTAACCAAAACCTCATCACAACTCCTAAATCAACTTTGGTCAGAAAAACTACCTTTCAGCCTATTAAACAAGAAAAGGGATATAAAAGGGAAGTAGAGAAGAATAAGGAAGCTACCTCATTGTAACAGCCACTTAAATTGAGTACCTTGTTCATTTAATCTTTTAAAACAAAGACTAAAGAGTCAAAAAGAAAGCAAAAGACTCATTTGTGCTTAAAGCACAGAGCCTTGTTCCACTCAGATCTATCAAATACTTGAGATATGACCAAGTTTCTTGCAGTCAAACACTTTTGGAATTTCCCACTACTTCTTGGTGACCAGACATTCGTGCTCATTTCAGCCAATAGGACCCAGCCATCTAGGATACAGACTGCTGAAATCCCTGTCACAGTGGCTCCTCTGAAAACAACTCCTAAGTATCTTAACCCAGTGATCCAACACTGCAGTCACCCAACTAGCCCGTCGCTTTCAGTGCTTATCTTCCAGACTATCAGTTTCCTCTCAATTAAACCAGGCCATTAGAACTTAACTGTAAAAGGAGCTATTCATTAAAGTTTTGTCACATGCTTGGATGAAAATGCCCAAAACAGATGTGAAGAGTTACAAGATTTGCGTTCACAACCAAACCAAAAATGAACATAAACAATTATGGTACGTTTGCACACAGCATGGGAGATCCCCCCTCCTGCCATCTCCCTTCATGCTCCAGTGCTCTCTTTTCAGAGGATGGCAGCTGTTAGAAAAACAATGAGGGAACAGAGCATACGAGAATATTTACACCAAGAATGTAAGATTAGACCTCAGCAAGCAATTTTCCCTCCTATTTACACACGCCAAGTACTCATGCATATATATACTCACATATATGTATGCACAAATACATGTACACAAAGGATTCTGAAATAAGAAAGGATCTTCTTCACGATTTGCATCCTTGCAATCATAAAAGCACAGATAAGTCTTAGTCAAATATTGTTAGAAATTACTAGATGTTCAAGTTCCACACCAAACAGTAAAATGTTTATAGCCTCCACCCAACTCCTGCAGTGGTAAAGCACATCATAATAAAGGCCACACACCCTAGGTGTGTGGGAAACAGTGAATAATTCCTCCCCAAATTTATTTCTACTATATTTCATCCAGAGTCAATGTTCAGAACTGGATAAAAGTTAGTGGAAATTGTATAAATATGGACATTCTTTTGAACCAGAAACATACAAAGTATAATTTACAAAACTCACCACTGGAGAGTCATGTGAAAATAAACTATTAAATGAATCTAGTTTCGTAATGACATGTCATGACAATTCGTTGTACTTCAAAGGACTCAATTCAGTATGTTGCCAACTATCATGAAGTATTTTTTCTCCCACGGCATATGTACTTTGCCGTTACATTTTCTGGAAAACATGCCTACTTCAAAAACACTAACACTTTCTCTTAATGACCAATAGAAGTTACAATCCCCAAATTTTCTGATAAACTGGAACAAATGAAGTCTTTGGCAACTGTAGAGAACATCATGCATTTCTGTTCATGCCCTTCAATCTTCCCTACTCCTTGCTTGGTGCTTTGCAGATTATTCACAGCAACATTGGCCGATGAGTCAAACATAATCCACACACCAAAACAGCAGTATCAGTAATTTGTTTATGTATAATCTTTGTGCCAATCCAAGAACCTTCCCCAGACATGG
>VYZR01112456.1:6787-18001 GCA_013400675.1 Oxylabes madagascariensis
CCTTTCTGGAATCCTTTGTCCTTTGGGTCTGCCTCCCAGGAAACTCTGTCCACCAGGCTCCTAAACAGGGCAAACACCTGATTAGGCTGTGCCAGTCTGTCTTTCAAGCTGCATTTTGTGGGCTGGACCTTGATACATTTGTTTTCCTATATGCTGAGTTATCGCCGTGGTGTCTTTAAGCACCAGGCATGCTGATGGCGTTTGGTAATGAGGAATAATTGTTGTTGTAGCCAGAAGGCTGGTCTGCTTCCAGCACGGAAGAGATAGTAGGATTAAGAAGAGGTTTTAGACCCTAGAAAGTAAATAGAGCGCTTTCTGGAAACTGTCTTGGTATGCTTTATTGTGCTTCTAGGCCAAATAAAGGATTTAGGTCATTTCAGGGCATCTGCAGGAGAACAAAAATTCCTAAGTTTGGTTTACTATGACAGAGTAACTGAGAACCTTTTGAGATGCCAGTTGGAAAATAGGCATTTTGAACTCCATCAAGCTACAGTAACAACACTTCTACCTGATACATAATCCTGGAAGCCCTATGACTGGAAATATAGCATTTCTCTTATATTTAACCAAACCACATTTTATTCTCCATTTTTCTCCGAGGTATTTCATTTCAGTCTTTATATCATTAGTCAATTTATAAACAATAACTTGTTATTTATAACATACTTTTAAGTGGATTTATGCTAAACAAGAAACAAGATACCAATATTGTAAGGGTTTTCCAGTGCACAAGAAGGAAATCCAGGGTAAAGGTAATAAATTAACCCACTTTCTTGTGCTCACCTTCTCTCAGAGCTTGGCCAGCAATCAACAGATTCATGGTAACTGCAGACATTGAAGGTAATTACGTGAACCAGATAACAGAAGCTCCTGTTTTTGTTGTCCGTCTTCAAAGCAATCACTTTCAGTGACAAAATGCAGCCAGCAGTTACAAACTAGATGCTTTTAAAAGCTACCAGCTGAATTCTGCACTTCTGAGGGAGCCACCTCTTTATTTAGTGTGTTTTCCCAACAATTCTGGGACATTTCACTAATTGAAACAGTGGTATATGTCATCAGCAGGCTAGTCTGAGTTGTCAAACAACACGGAATTAGATCCAATTAAATCAGTGCTCTGGTATAGTGTACAGCTATTCAGTGTGTATTGGGAAATATTAAACTTGCACAGTGAGTAAAGCCCTTGATCCTTTGGTATTCGAGCACTTCACAGGTATAGCTGAAGGTGAAAAGCTCTTTCTGTTTTGGTGGTCTTTCGAATGCTCTGAATTTGTTTGTGCTGGAGGGGAAAGGTTCCCAAGTAAAGAGTGAGGTGGTAGGTCCTGTGCTGTGGCTTTGCACCACCTGAAGACTTTTGTTACTGGTGGTTCTTGGTTGCTGTATCACACCTTCCTATTTGCACTGTGGGCTTTATAAATCTGGGTCTTGGATTTGGTCCTTTTGTATCTATAGAGGTTTATTTTTTCTTATTAAAAATACAATGTTATTTTTGGGCCAAGTAACTTAAACATAACCAGCCACAAGAATTTCTTGCACATGTAATCATTTACAAAGAGTATACACAGGAAGAAAAGAGTGTTACCTTTTGTTCAAGACTGGCAGAACAGCTTTTAATAGGTGGTGTGTGTTTCATTTTCTTTTTCTTTTGTTTTCAAATGCAAGAAAAATTTTAAACCTGGCAAGGAATGAACAAAAAAATTAAAAAGCATTCACTGTTGCTTTATGTTTGTCAACAGATGGGGTGATGCTAGTGCCACCTCATGAATTCCTTCTCTTTGATTTTGAAAAACATTTGTGTGGGTAGAATGTCTGTTGACCAAGGTGTTTAAATGTAACAAGGGGCATTAAATCAAAAAAATTTGCTTGTCCAAAAGCAGTTTCCTGGTTTACCTTCCTGTTTTCTTTTTCTTCTCTTCTACGAGGAGCACAAGGAAAGAAAGTGACTTGAGTTTGGCTCCAGTGTGGCCAGTGCCAGGCCGTGTGTTACTGTGGTGTGGGCTCCACTGTGTCTCAGAGGGAGAAGATGATGTGCTGAAGTGGTATTGATATTTAACATATTAATTTGGTTTCCTGCAAGCAATACTAGGCTTACAGAGTACACAAACAGCTTTCACTGTTTCATTTATGCTTTCTTCTGCATTGCGTTCTCTCAAATCCAGTTGTGTGTGTTTCAAACTAGTACATTAAGAAAAAAACCTTGGGTTGTGAATACAAATATAATTTTTAACAGTGTGAACTGGAGGCTGAAAATAATTCACGTCTGGGAGATTAGACATGGCTTTTTTGGTCTTTTCTGTACTGTTGCTTACTGTGTGGTCACTCTAGTTTGCAGACACATTTGGGTGGTCAGGCGCCCACAGCTACAATATTGCTAACACACATGAGATTTACTTTATTTTTACAATTTACTTATTGGGATCATGTAAGGAAATTTAAATGTCTGCTCCAGTGCTTTCTGCATTAAGCTAGGATTTGCTCAATTCCAAATGCTTTAGTGTACAATTTTAAAATAAAACCAGAATTTTTTCCAGAAGTGTTTTCAGTGAACTGTTATGGAGTAGGTCAATATAAGGAGGATTTGTCTGGATTTCATATCAACTAAACAAAAAATAATGAGTTATTTAAAAATCTTGTTAGGATTTTTATTTTGTTTTATGTTTTTTTTTTTTTGAAACAAAAGTTGAAAAGACCATTTTCAAATGCAAATGCTAATTTGACCAGAAAGCAGGTTGCTTGAGGTTATTTTTTAAAATGTATGTTTTAATTCATCTATCTAAAGAGCTTAATTGTTTTAAGAAAAAAAAATTAATCTAACAACCCCAACAGTAGATAAGAGGAATGTTTATAAACTGCTTGCCGAGATAAAATTGTTTTTATAAAAAAAAGGACAATTAAAGAGCTTTCCAGCTAAGGTTTTGTGTTCTTGTAACTAATAATTGCAGCTTGTGTTCCACTCTTTCGAGAAGTCAAACTGAAACCTTTGCTGTTCTGTGTCAGTAGCTTGAATGAGCTGATTCAGAAAGGTCTGGCTCTGCTCTGGGTACTCGGTGCTGGTACTTTCTTAATGCTGTTAATAATACTGTGCAGGTCTTGGTGACACTGGTTATTGCAGTTACCACTGGGCCTGGGCCAGCTTTGGTGAGATTACTCTTGCTGCCATGGTCGCATGGGTGGGAAATCTTAGAAGAAAAGAAATCTTAGAGGAAAACCCCTGGTTTTCCTAGGGAAATTAATGTAATAGAAGATTGTGTAGGAAGTAATAGAAGAGATGAAGAGTAGATCTAATTGTTCTCCCACACCATGTCAGGATTTTTCAGAAACCTTTATCCATCTTGAGGAATAACTAACAAGCAAGTAATTACATTTATTCAAGTTTGCTAGCCTACTTTCCCAGAGGCAAAGTATCATTTCCTAAATGATTTCATTCATAAATGCTTAAATGAGTAAAGTAATTTTACACAGATGCTGAAGGAGTCCATTGTATTTCTTACAGTACAACTTGTCAATGAGAAAGGAGAGGGTAAAAGTTTCAAGCTGTCAAGCAGAATTGCATTCAATCTACTTCTGGGTCTGCTCCTATTCAACGAGGCACTTTTTGCTGGCTGAAATTTTTCTCTAGTCTCAAGGCAGTAATGTTATGGCTGTGAGCATCTGAGAGAAGCAAAGCCCTTTGGAGAAGGTAAGGGGTGATTTTGTATGGTTTGATGTAGCTGGAAGAAGCAAAGAGACTTTCTGAAACCTCTTGGTGGGACTGAATGGAAGATGCATTTCTTGGCAGTAACAGCAGTATGAAGATCCCCCCTCAACCTGTGAATTGCTGCCCCAGATGCCTGTCCCTTGCGTAAAAAAGCCCTGCATAGGAGATCTGTGTGTGTTAGGAAGTCTGACAGAGGTGTTAAGGCATGCCACCACTGAGAATAAATAGATAAATAGCAGAAATTGTCATGTTGTCACTGAAATACAGCAATCAACCTTTAAAAAAAGGAAAAGAAAAAAAAAGTAGTGACTCTAACAAAATTGTATCCACATTAAGAAAAACACTGAAGCTTGATACAGTCCTCAAGCCCTCTTCCTAATCAGTTGCTTGCTGCCTTGTGTCTTCCCTTGTACAATTTCATATATTAGTTCTCCTATTATCATGTGATCTTCCAAGGTCAACCAGCCCTCCACACAAACTACTCCAGGAAAAACCTGTCAAAAACCTTTCCTCCCAAGGAGTGTCGTTCCCCCTTTGCAGACAGGTTTACCTGGTGTTGCTGCCAGATGTGGGCAGATGTTCCTGGGCTCACAGGCACTGAGCACAGGCTGCTGTTGGACACGGTGTCCCTTTAGGAGCCTCCCTCCTGCCTGGGGAAGGGGTGGTGGCGTGGCACAGGTGCCAACCCACAGCCCCACAGCACAGTCCTGAAATGCAGGAGAGGCCCTGGGGAAAGTCATCAGTGATATTCACCCTTATGCTTCTGGTAGATCTTCTTAGGGCTGTTACCATTTAATAGCAGGAAAATGGGAAATGCTCTGGTAAGAATGAGGTGATTGAGAGCAAGATTGTGACATGTCAAGTTGTTGTAAATGTGCATTTCCTGTCCTATAATGAAAAAGACTTATCAATATCTCTGAGATATTGCTTCTTAATACCTGCTTAACTGCCATCAAAATATAAATATTCAATTTCTGGGATATACCTTAGGCTTTAGTCCTTGAAAGTCATAATTAATAATTTTGTCAAGAGAAGAAACTTCTGACTTGTTTATTGTTGTGAGATGCAAAACTAAGAGTTTTTTTAGAAGCATTTTTTGAGGGAAAAGTAGCTAGGGTGAAATCTCTTGTGTTTTAAAAGTAATCTCTTAGGAGTACAGTGTATACTTAGGCAGACATGGCTCTAGCAAAGATGAAGGATTCATAATATAATTGAGCTTTAAAATTTAGATTCTAATTCATTGGAGTGCAAATCATTCTTCTAGGACAAATAATTTTTTTCATTACTTCTGTGTACAGTTGTAATTTGAATCTCTTGTTTGCTCAAGACATTTTTCTCTATTGAGCAGAATCTTATCTAAAGCAAGAAGCTGCTTTTATTATGGGGTGTTCTTTTGATTGAATTTTTATTAACTTTATTGATGCTTTTATGGTGATTTAAGAGAGTTTAAGAAGCAATTGATGACTTTTAAAGCAACAGCATTCCAGGGCTGCGCATTTAGCTTAAAATTATTTACAGTAAATTTCAGTCCTAGTTTTTTCTTTGTCTCACAGAATTTCTGTCATTGCAGTCTTCTTGTCAATGATTAGCCACAAGCCAGTGTTGTAGATGAATTTCAGCACAATAGCAAAATACTTTTTCAGTTCCTGTAAAAGGGTGCAGAAACAAAGATACCTGCACAGCTGAGTTCCATTGTCATAGTCCAGCAGCCAACATCCAACCCAGGGCTTGTGTCTTCAAGAGCAAACTCAGAGGTACAGATTCTTGAAAATGTCAATTTAGTTAAAGCATATATCGTGTCATTTAGCTGCTTTAGTAAATGAGGAAATCTGCTATGCTTTTTACTGAAGTTGTCTTTAATTGAGTTTCTCAGTGGTCTTTGATATAGCTTCTTGCTCATGAAGCCTTGAAAATCTTGCCAGAAAAAGTAGCTGAGACTAGTATCGTTCAATGATTGAAGAGCAGATGATAAATGTTATGAAGGATTTCTGCAAGCTGCCAGGGAAGCACAATAAAATAATGTCAGGTATTGTGCTGGACTGCTGGTTTTGCTCTTGTGACTCTGTGTGTTATGACAAAAGGCAAAATTTAAAGTAGGAGCCAAGTGTGTGGGATTTTTATAAATATTTTTCTTCTGATCTACAGCCACTGATTAAGTCCTTACCAAAAGCACCACTTGCTTTACCTCTGTGATGGAGCCATGTTACTGTAGAAGTGACAAAAATTTTGCAGAGCAGTCCACAACAGAAAGACCTAAATGAAGCTTCCAGAACAAGTGTAAGGAATCCACTTTAGTGAGTTGGTGATGAACAGGACAGCAAAGAATGATGAAATTTGTTGTTCAGTATGTGATTATTCAGATGAAGTCCCAAACATGATACCTCTCTTTGGTGCTGCTTGGTTGCCGATTCATAAACTAACATACCTCCTGCTGAGAGGCCGATTTCATGTCAGTTACATGAAATAACCTTCATTCTGGTAACTATTAAATGCTGTTTAAGTTGCAGGATTGCACCTCAATTTTCAACTTATTTCCGTAGTGCTCAGTTTGTTGCGTTTTGTCATTTCACTTCTGAGCTCCAGTTTAAGAGGTAAATTCTCAGGGGATTATGGCATTGTGAATACTTCTCATGAGATGTATGATTCAGCAGCTTAGCTGAATAGTTACTTCTGTAACTTAATGCATTTTTATGGTTTACTGTAAAAACAACTATTCCCACTGGCTGCTGCCTCCCAGGCACCTATAGGATAGTGACTCATTGAATCTTTATGGCAGTATTAAAAGAAATACATTCCTTAATTTATGATGACTAATCTTCAGGAGAATTGGGCTGAAATTTTAAATACTTTACATATCTTTCTTAGAAAGTATACATGTATTTAAAGTGAAATGTGATCTCAGTAGTGGTAGTACACACAGTGCTGTGCAATATGCACAAAGTCGCATCATCCTCTTGCAGGTGATGCAGCTTAGTGGTCTGGTAAGGTAGGTACAGAGCTCTGAATGGAGGGTCTTTTGGACTGAAATCCATGATTATGGAATGCAGGGGTGCAATGAGCATAGGCTTTCCATTTTTTGCAATTCCATTTTTTCTTTCGAGTAACTTATTAGGAAAAGTCTGTTTCAAATAAAGAGTGTCTGTAAGAGCACAGGGTTTCATGCTTTTAGTAAAACCCTAAGCAATTCCCTCAGTCTTTAGACCTGAAGACTTATGGGAAAAGGGAAAAGGAAAAGCTAAGATAAATGCTTCGGAAGAGGCCTTGAAGAATGGCTGAGTCTTTGTATCTTCTGCCAGATGAAACATATGCTTTGAAAAAGTGTTGATGTTGATAAAATAAGACGGTCACAGGCTAATTTTTAAGCCTGCTTTATGTCCTACTGGCATACTTCATCCTCATCAGGGTGCCGTTCCCTCTCTTGGCAAACACAGTGAGGTTCAGCCCTGCAGGAGCCCCTGGGTTCTCCTGTGACCTGTGGGCATTTCAGGTGTGGGACGTGGGAGCATGAGCCATGAGCATGGTAGGAGACAGGTTTTCCTGAGTTTGCAAATATCTCAGCAGAGAGCTTTCTGTCCTGTGGCAGACAGCCAAGCTTTTTGGCTTATATGGTTTTCCTCCCACACCATGGCTCTTCCCAATGTCTGTTCAAGTGGGACTTTTGCACCCAGACTCCCTGACTTGTGCACAAGTGAGAGGCTCACTCTGGTGAAGAGAGGAGAAGGCTGTGTGCAAGAGCAGCAGCTCAGGTACCCTCTCAGATGCTGCCAGCAGTGCAAGGCACGCTGCTGGAGCTGGAGTCACCATGCAGGTCTTTGGCCAGGAGCAATTTCCTGTGGTAAACACGGGACACTGCAAGGTGGTTATTTGGAAGATATCCTGAGAGCTGTAAACCCTGAAAGTCACTTGGAGAGGCATATTTCATTTTCAGTTCATCATTTAAAGGCCTAAGGACTTTTTTTGCTTTTCTTTATAATCCCCTCTTCCAATTTAAACTTTCTGGTATTCATCTGTAGATGAATCAGCTCCAACCTTATCTCAGTCCAGGAGAAAATCTGTAACAGATGCATCACACAGTAGCAAATGATTTTAGCTAAGCTACCTGGTACACTTTGCTCTTTCTTTAGCACAGTCGTGTCCTAAAATGGCACCATGAAGCTTAGAAGCTGAGAGAAAATTTATTAAACCGAGTGGGAGCTGAACACTAAAGAAGAGATATTACAGGCAGATATATCCCCTCCAGAAATCCTGCTAGATAGATGTGACTTGCAAGGTGTATTAGAACCACAACAACAAACCAAGCAAAGCTTCTAAAAACAAACACCTACTGGAATAAGGGTCCCTTTCATAATTTCAAAGAGAAAGGTCTGATTTTATTTGTTATTTTACCCTCCTGAGCAGACAATAGAACCTTTCGAAACAGCTGTTTTGAATCAAGCTTTGCATTTCTAGGTGTGGTAAAGGATTCCATTCCTCAATCCTGCACTGGTGGATTGCATTTGTATGGGCTTACAGCTGAGCTATTTTCAAGAATCAGCCCTAACCAAACATTTCAAAATAAATTGAACTGCCATTATGCTATGCTCCTCCAGAGAGCCTGCCATTTTCCTGGAAAGTTATAATGCTATTAATTTTTAAATACCTAATATCATCCATAAGTAAAGCCCATGTCAGTTGCTAGAGTATTACAATTAGGTCCACTACATTTTACATCTATGTGAAAGTGCAAATATGTAAACCCAAATGCAGTAAATTAAAGTTTTAATTTAATTTTGGAATGTTTTAAACAGATGCTTATTTCTGTTATGTAGTTTTACCATTAGAGTGCTTTAAAATGTTGTCATAAAGTTTCATTCTTGTGATTTGCTGTAAAGGGTTTAAAATATGAGTCAGTCTCTTTTCAAAATAGTCATATTCCTATGAAGTGATCCCAGTTTGATATCAAAGGCAAAAGGGCTTTAAATCAGTCCTTTTGTTTCAGCTTGAAACATGACTTGTATTTGTCCTACAGAGCCTGGGAAAAAACACCGATTAAATTTGCTACTCTGGAGGGCTCATGAATTTATTCCTAGTGTTTTCTAAATGACTTTACAGAAAAAAAAATAAAAGGGGGGGCAAAAAAAGCAATGAACTGCAGCCAGCAGGACAGGATTTGCTATGCTGTATTAAAAGTGCTTCATGAGTGATAGAAGCAAAATTTCCAGAGAGGGCTCTAGCTGCAAGAAAAGGTGTTAGTGTAAATACATCAGGCCTTATGGATCCAATGCAAGAAAAAGAAGAGTAAATAAGAACAAATTTGAGAGGTTTGAGGGTGCAGCATCTTCTACATCAAGCCTACAGACAATTGATAATATAAGGGTGTTTTCCCCAAAATAACAAAGATAAATTTAGTTTTGGATGAAATGATTCCTGGCTTGTATGGATTCCCCGAATGGACAAAGGAAGCTGAAAGCTTTTTTTAAATAGATCTTTGGCAGCTGTTTTGGATGTTACAGAACCCAAGCAAGCCATGGGGACCAGGCAGGGCAGTACAAATGGGCTGTTGGTGCCCACTGAGGCTGCTGCCACGTCCGCTGGGCAGGCAGCGGTGGCACCTCCGTGTCCCCGTTGGCCACATGTTCCATCGAGGGAGAAGAGAAGGGAGGGGTGGCCACAGCTGCTGCCCAAGATGTGGCACAAACGAGTTGTGCCTCCTTTTGTCCCAAGTCACTGTTTTTACTCTTCAATGATGGCCCTCAAAGGCTGTGCAAACAGGTGAGTTCCGGTTTTCCTGTGTCCCTCAGAGCTGTGATTTGCTCACCAGCACCCCACTGCAGATGGTTGGCCCTACTTGGAACCTTGCCTTTAGGACAAGCACCTTCAAGGGCGTTTTGCTTGTGGGGAAACTGTGCTGGGGCCCTTGACACATCGTGTGTGTGTTGGAGAACACAGTGAAGTGGCAGCAATGTGGGCGTGTTTCTGTGGGTGCTCTTAGTTCCAGCGAGCACTACACCCTTGGAGGACATAAAAGAATGTGTCCCTTTAACTTGGTTGTGCTTTGATCCTCTCCCAGTGTAGCTGCCCTTAACAAAACATGAATTAGCCTTAGATCTTATATGATCTTTTATTGTCATGGCATTCATCAATAACGATAAGAAGACTTGTACAGGTGTACACAGCTTTAGTTTATAAGATAAAAGGGGGAAGCAAATAATAAACATGAATGTGTAATTTTACTAAATTAAGCTTTCTTGTGATCAATTTGTTTTCCTTCATGTGCAGTCAGATGGTTACTTAGCAAGTTTCTGTTCTCACGAATGCTGATATAAAAACTCACACCTTCAATGAAAAAAAATTCCTTTGTAGCAAGTAATTTTGTGCTTAATTATTAAATGCCAATGTTTTTGTTAGTATTTTTGCAAGTACTGTAGGAACCATTTCTGTAGGAATAAGCAGTGTTATTGTGGCAGTATGGTGTTTTCTGCTACTCGTTCTTGATAAAGGACCTTTTTAGGCAAGTTTCAGGTATCAGATAAAGCAGATTCAGGGTTGGGAAAACAAACAAATGTCTTACATTTTCATTTAGAGCTGATCTCTTTTATCCACAATATGATGAAAATTTCAAGCAAGTTTCCAATTTGTGGTTCTGTCCTAAATTATTTCAGTCCCATTTTCTGAAATCCTGATTTAACACAGACCTCGCCAAAGCGATCAAGGAAAAGTGTACATAAATAGTTTTCCATAGTGAACATGCTCTGCAAGGTATATTTTTTTGTTTTAATTTTAATTAACTGCATCTCAGTTGCAAATATTTGCAATGAAAATCTAATAAAGCTTGCTTGGTTTTGGTTTTCATTAACATTGCAAAACTAGGAACAAATGAATAAACATGCATAAAAGGATCATGAACTGTATTGAATGTACAAGGGATTATGTCCAAGGCTTTGAGATCCCTTAGATTTCTGAGCTGGCCTGGTTATGGTTTTGCAAATGCTAGAACCTGGGACACATTTAAAGACACCATCCTAGGAAGTCAAATGGTTATAATAATAGTAGGGAAACTTCCTCAATATTAAGAGTCTCTGCAGAATAATCTAAAACCTTTTGTCACAAATTAGATCTAAACATGGAGAGGATTTGGGATGAAAGTAAGAGGGGGCAAAGCCATGGGACTTTCAGCCTTGTTGGCCTTTGTGACTCAGACAACCACCTCAAGTCTTGCTGAAAAGTGGCGGTGTAAGGATTATAAAGATGTAAGAATCATGGTATCCAGAGTAAAACCCAGGCTTTGCTTAAGTTAATTTAGTTATTTTTTTTTTTTAATTTTAACAGGGACATGTTTTTGTAGATATTTTTTCCCCTTGTGGCTTCATCACTGTGCTACTTGGGGAAGCCTTCACATATTTTTCTCCACTTCTGTTGCTATACACTGTGGAAATACAGAGGCTGCTTGAAATCCAAGGCAGCAGCATATTTCTTTATAGTAGCTCTGCTTAACTTTGCATCAAGTCAAGTCAAATGAGAATTTTTAGAGCTGGCTTTGA
>VYZR01112461.1:0-29712 GCA_013400675.1 Oxylabes madagascariensis
GGGCCTGCCCACCCTCACAGAAAAAAATCTCTTCCTAATCTCTAATCTAAACCTACTCTCTTTCAATTTAAAGCCAACTGAGCTTTAGTCCAAAAAAGTCCCCTGTCCCCAAAGTGAAAGGGCTTGGTTATTAAGGTTTTACCTACTGCACACATAAACCTCCCATCATCGTGGCAATCTTGAAAAAATATTTGCTTAATGCCATTATAGGAGTTAAGCATGTCAGCTCCACATACTGACTTTCCGAACACTGGCCATGACAACAGGAAACACTCTGGTGAAATTTGAATCTTCCACTTACCACAGCCTGGTAAAACCAGCAGATTTCTTTAATTTCTAGGTGTGGCCACATAAGTAAATATTGGGATCTCCAAAGCTATCAACAAACTTAATTTTTAGGTGCCAAGCCTTTGT
Source organism: Oxylabes madagascariensis (assembly GCA_013400675.1). Classification (NCBI taxonomy): domain Eukaryota; kingdom Metazoa; phylum Chordata; class Aves; order Passeriformes; family Timaliidae; genus Oxylabes; species Oxylabes madagascariensis. The sequence continues at coordinate 415 of VYZR01112461.1, forward strand.
CACAAACCAGAAACTTCAGTCTTAAATTTGATATTTTGGGCAGTTTTTTTAAAACTGAGATGTCCTGTATCTCTGTGAATGCTCCAGGCTCCACACGTAAACAACTGAGTGATCAACAATGATTTTGGAACAAACAAAGCCTTGGCTCTCTCATGGCTCTTTAGAAGTGGTTAGTGCTTCTCTCCTCCGGCCAGACTCTGGTAACATCACTTTTATCTGTTTGTCTTTCAGGTTTTGCATTTTTAAGCTGGGACTGATGTTGAGGGACACCTACTACTGGGTTTCTCTGAATAACCTGTGCAGTTGAAACCCTTGGGTGAAACATAGAAACTTCTGCAAGCAGCAAAAGCACTGCGGATGTGCTGAAGGGAGCACGTGCTTCTGGTTTGATTTGGTTTGGTTTTTTGGTGTTTTTTTGGTAAGAAACTTCTTCTTCTAACAGAACACTGCCTGCATCCATCCCACCTCCCCCAGACATGGTCCATTTGCCTAAGGAAAAGGAGCTGTGCTGTCCAAGTGGGACAACACAACATCCAGACTGAAAACCCCTACAACCAGAGAAGTCTTCAGGGCTTGCAGTCACTCCTAAGTTCCTATACTTTGTTACTTAAAACACGACATGACAGTAAGGTTTAATCACACTTGACATTTAGCTTGAGGTACAGTAAGTACACCTAAATCACCACTTTGGCCAAAAGTGGCTTTGATGTTCCCATGGGAGACAGTTATTGTTGCCTTCAAAGGTTAAACCCTGACTAACTCCAGAGGTGGAATGACAGGAGCTAAGGGATGAGGCGGGAAAGCCTCTCCAGTGATCACCTACATGAACAGAATTTCTTCCACCCAACTTATCATGCTTGTAATAGTAACTTGCAAATATATCCTCTATTTGAAAAGATTTCCCAGAGAAGGGAGAGCTTTCCTGCTTTGCAGACACCAGCGTTACTGTGTTTTTGCAGAGCACATATTAAAATGCATTAAGACATAACTAGGGTTGTCTCCATGTTATGCTGCTATTCTTAAGCTGTTATGTTACTAAGCCACATTGGCATTTTTCAACTTTCCTTTGATGTTCTCTCTATTATCTTTTTATAGCATAATCACACATTTTGGTATGTCGAAGATCAAAGAGAAGCTGGAGCTTCTAAGGCTAAGCCTGGATATGGGGCCTGTAACTAACTGAATTCATTATATTTAATAATATTCTCTAAGGAATGGCAGGGTGAAGTCATATGAAATAATAAACATGAAGGTAAATAGTGAAAAACTACTGGAGTAAGTTTAATGACAGTTTTGTTTTATGCTTCTCTTAAGTTCCTGCACCAACCCCGTCACCCTGCACTACAGGAGTGATGAGACTCACTGACACTCAGGCCCTGACACCTGGCTGTGACAGCTCTTAATACTCCAAATTCTTCACTTTAACAGCTCTCTCACTAAAATGATAAAATTTTTAATAGACTGCAATACTCTTACAGAGACTGTTTTGAACAAATGTTCTGCACTTGATAAACAAATTGAGGCACTTAAAAATATTCTCAAAGTAGACAGGTGTAAATAAGAAAACAGGTCTTTATAAAGAACTTAATTCCTTTAGGCGCCCTGGAACTCCTATGTCAAAAATACTCATCTTCTGGCAGGCTTGGTAAGATTAAAATTAGTTCTAGCTGGCGTCACCAGAAAGCTATAACACACAGCTGAATGACAGTCAAAAAGGTGTAAAATTCTCTTCTATTTTAGAGAGGACAAAGCAATGTATTCTAACTTGGTCCTTGTGGCTGAATGCTTACTGATGAGTGAAAGTGCAACCATATCAATTACTTAAGCACTGGCTTTCAGCAAACAGCCCTGAATTGCACAGCCAGGTGTCATCAAGGGCTTGCTTTCCACACTTACAACCTGGAAGTTTATCTGAATAAACTTGTGGAGTGTGTCAATTGAACAGTGCTACAAGCCCCTGTGCAGACACAATTGCTAAGGACAGCAGCCTTCCTCTGGCTAGAGGTTTCTTGGGGTGTAACCCAAGCAGGGTGAGGAATTACTCACTCCTGAAGTGCAGTGACCAGCAGTGATACAACTGCTCTCTCTGGTCTGTTCCAGAGGGAAATGGAACAGATTGGAGTTAATCACCCTCACAGCAGCCTGAGGGAACTTGTCTCACTCCCCACAGAGGGGCTGGAAGCTGTGCTGCCAAATCTTTCAGCTCAGCCATAGGGCGAAGCGAGGGAGGGGTGGGAGAAGCAGCTCTTCCAGGGCCTGTCAAAAATTAAGAAATATAGAGAAATTAAATAATGGCTGTCCCCTGTTTCTGCAGGTTCTTGGACTATAGCACCAATGCAAATATCAGCATGGGGAGACACAAGACATGAAAAAGGGGCAGAAATGGTTTCCCTTGAACCTGAAACTACCTGGAATGGCTTCATGGGTGGCAACTGCCATCTGGGAATAGGTAATTCCTTAAATGATCCCAACTACACTGCAAGACTAATGTGAAAGCTATTTAGGATGTAAATATAAATGAATTAAAACTGTTCTAAACTTAAGTAAGGGTCCACCAAGGAGCTTAATGTGGCTTTGCCAGCACACTTCTGTGTAAATCATACCTCAGTGTAACTTCCTAGGAGTCTTCTTACAGCCAACCCCTAACCTGAAAATAACTTTGCCCTCTCTCCACTGGCATTTCACGGATCAGAAATCACCTTCACGTTGCTCAGGCAACACCTACACTTGCAGCAAGAGGGCAAACAGGACTCTGCTTGACAGAGGCACCCACGTTATGGGCAGCAGCAGCTGCAGACTACACTGGATTGGAGGACAGGGAAATCCAGGTGGAACTCAGCCAGGACCAAGGAGATAACCACTGGTTACTAAACTCCAACAACCAAAAGCCATCAGGTAATCCAGGGCAATCCAGCACCTGAAAGATGTCACTTGCAGAAAATGATTTGTGCTGATCTCTACCTGCGTGTAACTGAAATTCTTGGTAATTATTGGAGAGAGGATATTAAAAGCTCCTGAAACTTTGGTACTATTCTGTTAGCCTGAATTTTCTTCTGAAGCCCCATAACCAATTACAAAGACTATACTCACCTAGCTTTTAGAAACTGCAGCTTAATGGGAGAGGCAAAAAGAGGTTTGCTTTTTTTTTTATTACACCAATTACACAAGATCCAACCATATCTCACATGAATATGACACATGCAACTTTTTCCTTGAGTTTTCTTGACAAAGCCCTTGAGTGCCTTCTAATACCCCAACATGCTGCACACTCTTGGTTCTGTCTCAAAGCTTTTAAGATCCAGCATTTAAATCCACAAAGAATAACCAGGAAATCAGCTTAATACCCGCAAGAGTGAAACTCCTCTCACCCAGGACTGCTCTGCGTTGGACACAAAACCATCGGATGCCCAGGTAGGAAACCACATGCTCTGAGGGGTGGAGTTGGCCATTCTGAATCCTGTCCCAAGTCTTGGAATGCTCAGAAAACATGAGAAATCCACGTGGAGAAGGAACTGAGGGTTCAAAACCTGCCTGGCACTGATGCCAAACATCCCAACCCCTTCTCCCAGCTTCTCTGTTTATTGGAATCCAAACAGGGGATCCAGGGAGTTTATTTTTAGAGTGTTGTTCAATTAATCTTGGTTTTCTTGATAGACAACAGAGAACTAGTCTTGCAGCTCTGCATTGAGCATGCTCATTTTTTATCTCTATTTATTGTACAATAATTTAACTTTATTGAAGTGAGGCTTTAAATCCCCAAGGCAGATTGAAGTGCTGAGCCTGGGTATTCCAGTGCAACAACAGTCCTTGTGCCTGTATTAGAGCCAAACTTCCCTGAAACTCTAACTTTTAACATAGCAGCTCTTTTTCAGTGTGTAAAAGTTCAGTATTTAAAGTTATACTTTCTGAAACATGCAAAACATACATAATTTTCCACAGAATACCTGTTTCTCTTTAAATATTCACTGTTATTTGAATGATTTCTCAGCATTGGTATTTATTTAATGAAGAGGATTCCCAAACAATTCTCTCTGTGTGATAAAATCTACTTGATGAGTCTGACAGCTGGTACGAAGTATCTCTAGGGAATATTCCAAACTGCCATCAGACTTCATCTATGAGCCAGTCAAGAGACACAATTTAATTAATTATTTTCTATCCAGAAAGAAATATATATAACCCCAAACATTTGTAAAGCCCAAATGCAAATGGCTGTGTATGAAGATCATGAGCTCAATACTAAAATCAGTATTTCTTCAAAAAGCAGTAATATAAAATCTGACCTTCTCTGAAGATTTTCAACTCTCCACACTGGATGTGGAACAAGACAGGAAATGTTATTCTAAGGCTTTGAAACAGAAGTAGAGTTATACCCTTCCTCAAAGGGAACTTGGATTTTAACAGGTTTTGAAAAGTACTGCAAAACACTAGAAGTTGCCTGTGCTCTTGGCAGCAAAGCCTGTCTTAAGAACATGGAGTAGGAAATCATAATAAAGGGTAACACAACCTTCTGTTGTGCACAGGGCTTTTAGGATGGTATTAAAAAAGACTTTGTGTGACACGTTCAGAGTGGCGCAGCCCCACAGCGAGGCTGGGGAGTGCCAATGTGACACAAAGTAGAAGCTCTGTGGTTCCTCAGGAGCTCTGGCGCTGCTGAAGCTGTGGGTCACACCTTGGTGCACAGGTGTCATGGAAAATGCAGTCTTGCATTTTGGGGTTATTATACCTCAGTGGAAAAAAACGTTACAATCAGGTAGGAATACTCCTCCAAAGTAATGGGAATTGCTACTTCCAGCAGAATATTGCCTTGTTTGTTCCCGTGGTAAAACACTCCTCAGGCACCTCCAAAATGTGCTGGAAATAACCAGAGAAGAAAACTGGGTTGTTGTTTTTTGGTTCTTTTTAGTGAGGATTTAGAAGTCGCTTCTCCTGCCATATCAATCAAAGCACCATAATCCAATCCCAGCAGATTATTATCAATCCAGAGGGTGGTTTTTTTCAAAGCTGCCAATGGGATTTAGATGCACAATCCTTATTTATTTAAGAGAAGCTGTAATTCTAAGTCTGAACTTGAAAGCAGAGTTATATCTGTCTATCTATCTATCTATCTATCTATCTGTATGTACATACCTAAGTGTCTGAAAACACAACCAAAGGCAAGGGAGGGTTGTTTTGACAAAAACAGNGTACATACCTAAGTGTCTGAAAACACAACCAAAGGCAAGGGAGGGTTGTTTTGACAAAAACAGTGAAGACAAGAACAACAAACCCATAGGGAACAAAAAATGTAATGGATTACTGATAATGTCAGAAATGTCTGGATGGCTCCAGCCAGAGAAAGCCACTACAGGCTTGTTTATACTGAAACAAAGCAATATATAATATATTGGGCATTTGGGTTTTGCTGTTTGTGAAAGAAACTCGAGCCATTCTGTGTTTTCTTTGCAATCTCATAGTATCACTGGAGGTAACCATTAAGCTCATTTTACTTGTGAATAGGTTGAGACATAAATCCAAGGTTACAGACAAAATCTCTGATTCAGCAAAGCACTTAAGCACATGCTTAGCTGTAAACACATGTACCATCCCATAAAAGTAAAGATAATCATGTGCTTAAGTGCTTTGCTGAATCAGGGCCAAAGACAATAGCAGAGCCAGGAGGAGAAGCCAGGCATCACTAAAACAACTAGACAACTTTCCCTGCAACATAAATGTTATAAAAAGGAATAGATCATAAAGAGGATGGTTATGACTTTTTAGAAGAGTTAAGAACAGCTGTCACAAGGTGGGGGGTAGGGGCTGAGAATAAACAGGCATTTTAATATTGGTTTTCACAGCATCCTTAAGAAAGCAGAAGGTAATTTGCTTCCTATTTCATCTCATGCCACTCTTCAAACCTGCTTCCTCACTTGAGGAAAATCACAGTGCATTAACTAGCAGCTCTGCTAATTGATTTAAGACTGATCATCCTTCATTACTGTATCTTTGACTATTAAAATGATAAAGAAAGAGCAGACGGGTGAGTGAGAGCATTAACTACGTGACAAGTAGAAAACATCAACATTTTTCTCACTGGGATTTTTATTAGGTAGAAAATGATCATTTCACTTGGCATCCCTTTATGTGCAGAAGTAACCAACACACCAGGAAGGATACAGGCAGTATTTCCAGCACATTAAAGCCCTACCACAGAGAATTCAACCATCCAGTCAAGTTGGGACGCTGCAATTCACACCCCAGCCCACGTCAGGCTGCCCAGTCCTTTCCTGGGCACAGGTGTCTGCCTGGCATCCATCCATCCATCCAAGCTCTGCGCACCCCCATGAGCTCGGGGCTCCTGCTGGGGTCAGAGGGATGAAACTGGAGGTGCAGAAAGCTCTTGGGGAAAGCCCTGATTTGTTCAAACAACCCACGGTATGGTTTTAATATATTTGCTGAATACATTTCAGAAACCTTTTTTGGTTTTTTGGGGCAGGATTTTTTGGGGTCATGTATCTGCTCTGCATTCCTTTTAGATTGGAAACTGTCTTAAACTATCCAATTCAATGTTTCTCCTATAAAGCCCTGACTTGCAATTACTCTCTCCTTTCTCTGGAGCCAAAAGTGCTGTTATCTGGATTCCCTGAGAGGAGCAGCAGGTACCACGGTGCTAACCACACATTTGGTTCACATTAACTTATCTCCCCCTTGTGCAGGGCCATAAAAAGTTAATTGGAATATGCAGCTCCAACACACACCACAACATGAGCAGGGCCAGCCAACACTAAAACCTCACCGTGCGGCAGCTCTGTTTGGAAACAAACTCAAACCTGTCAGCTCTCATTTGGAGAAAGCAAAAAAGGCAAGGAAACTGAGCCAATATCTTGTTCCTGCTGGTGTAACCTTGTAACTTCCTATGGGACACCACACATCACACAAACCAAACTCTGCTGCAGACAGAGATAGGAGGCTCCTTCTCCAGCTCTGTGACACATGGCAAAGTGTGATGAAATAGGTAAATCAGGGTTGCCACAGCTGGTCAGGACCATATAAACAGAGCAGAACTGAGCCCAGGAGACCATGCTCCTGCCCTTCACCAGGGGTTTTCCCCAGCAACATTCCCTGGAGTCCAGAGCCCCTGACCAGCGGTGCTGTAAAGCAGATGTGCAGTTTGGAACGGGCTTCTTCAGTCAGCAGCAGCAATAAAGCAAACATCTGGGTTTGGGGGATGTCTCACAGCCCAGTTTATGTAGTCATTTCCTCCTTGGCATCCTAATGAACAGCTTCCTACTCTTCAAAATTATTTTAAATTAGTTTTGATTAAAGAATAAATGAATAATTAACCCCCCATCAGTGATAATAGAATTTGGAGTGCTCACAAATCCTACAGTTTGGGAGCCAGAGGTTATGCATAGTTCAATCCATCCATCCATCCATCCATCCTCCTGCAGCTACACCCCTTCTTACTAGTCCTACCCCTCACCATGAGGCTTTCACAAGTCAGACCTCAGGGAGCAGCATCCTCTCCTACATCCCCACCCCTGGCGAGTGACCACCACCCCCAAGAGCCCTCCAGGAGTAAAGCACCACTCAAGCAGTGACACAGCACCACAAATCAGGAAGAAACCCCTTCCACAGCTTTTGGCACAAGCAGAGACTTAATGAGTTTGGCATCAGACCCTCTAAATCCAAGTGTAAAGTCTGAATTATGGATTTGTTTTTTACGGGATGCCAGTGTTTGCCATGCCCTGTGTGCCTCAGTTCTTTACACACCCCGGGTTCAGTCATGTCAAGGCTCTCCCTCCATGTTGCCCCCAGGCAGGTACAACACCATCCAGCCCTTTCCCAGCCTGTGCAAAACATTGCCAAGCTCCTGAGAGGAGCACCTTGCTCTGGCAGAGGAGATGCAGAGCATTCTCACAATAAAGCAGTCAGTGTTTGCAGTGCTACAGAAATATAAACAGGCTGCACTAAACATCACTCAGCAAAAGGCATTTCAGGGCTCTTGCATGCAGGAAGGAGCAAAAGTAAGAAACATCCTGACAGAAAGGGAGCTGCTGCCACAAGAGATGGCTGTGGAGCACTGCTCTGGGGTCTGCACAGTGAGCACCAGGGAATGAGCAGGGACAGCCTGTCCCTGTCCCTGTCCCTGTCCTTGTCCCTGTCCCTCCCTCAGACACATAGAGCAGGTACAGCCTGTCCCTATCCCTGATCCTGTTCCTATCCCTGTTCCTGTCCCTCCCCTCAGACACACGGAGCAGGTACAGCCTGTCCCTGTCCCTGTCCCTCAGACACACGGAGCAGGTAAAGCCTGTCCCTATCCCTGTTCCTGTTCCTATCCCTGTTCCTGTCCCTCCCCTCAGACACACGGAGCAAAGGTCCTGGTGCAGGGAGCCAGGGCTTGGCTGTGCTCTCCACACAGAGATCCTCATCTGCCCGCAAGGGAGGACGTGTTTCATGAAATTAGATGGTGTGTTTTAATAGTCACTTCCAAAGGCATTTCCTCCAACTCCACTGTTATCTCCGAGCACACAAGTGTAAATAACAATATCCATTATGTCGGTGCTTCATTCAACACACAAAGATAACTTCTTCTCCCTTCCCAAGAGGAGGCAACGTGATAGAAGCTGAAAAGGCCATTAGAAGCCATGACTCCAACAACTGTGTGAATAATCTCACACCATCAGGTGAGAGCCCAGAAAGGCAGATCATTAGACAGCCCTACCCTGCTCCTTGTTGTGTCAGTACCATCCACACCTCACATGACGGATGGCACACGCTCATTTCCCTTTTATTGAGTCAAAAATAAGACAGTAATTGGATTGAGGCTTTCAGGGGAGAGGGGAGGGGAAAAGGATCTTCTTAGACTCCCTAATGCCAATCTTCACGACCTGTCTGATCTCTCAGTAAATGCCACATATAGGTTAATCCTCACAAATCCTCAGTACGACCTTGTCAAATCAAAGTGTTCATCAGTTTGTTCGGGGGCTACTAGATAAGAATAAACAAATGAACTCATGCTGCATGTCTCCCAGCTGTCACCTAGGAGTGCTTATAGACAAGGTCTCTTTAGTGGGCACCCTGCAGCAAAAGAAGTCTAACAGGAAAATGTGAGAAATGAACAGATGACCTGCTTAACTAACACACCTGTGAGCACCCTGCATGTGGAAGATACATGCACTTACACATTTCAGTCTGTGTGCCCTAAGCATTCTGTTTTCTCCTTGATTTTCCCAATTTTAAGTAATATTTATTTGTAAAAGACACACACGCATCCAGAGTAAGAAGTATCATAACCTAATGCTGAAGGAGTGTGTTACAAGGACGTACTTTGGACATCGAATTGCTCCTTTTCCATCTAACCCAATTAAAGTGCAGCAGTTCCTCACTGCCCCCCCACGGACTCTCTGCTTGGCCACTGAGCCTCTTCTGGGGCACAGGGGGTCATTTACCCCCTTTAACCTCAGGGCCATCAGAGGAGGTCCTGCTGTCTGCTCCACCTTTGCTGCTGCCTGTGCTTGGCCTGCTGCCATTCATCTTTTCTGTGCTGGCCTGCAGCCACTCACCAGATGGCAATGACTTTCAGATGAAGCAGGGCAATTCTGAACTAGTGACCCAAAAGGTGGAAGGTTTCGTAGCCCACTGCCTGCCCTCTGGCCCTAACATCTGTGAACTTGCCCTTTTCAGAATAAGGCTGCAGGCACTGAAAATTACACACACAGGATTATCAGGAGGTTTGGGTTTCTCCCACTTCTCACAACCTTCAAAACCTAGCATTATTATGTCACACTCCAACTGCTCACCTAACCACAGCTTGCATTATGTCAACACCCAAAGAGTGAAGTTTTGAATGTCTGCTTGTCATCTTGTCTCTCAAGCACCTTTGCAATTTCTGTCATGCTTTCTCTTCATGAGCTGAGGAAAGTCCAGTCAAAGGCTATTATCTGTCCCTCATGTCTTAGGAGACAGTTCACTGTAAATCATAAACTGCTGCAGACTACAGTTTGGGTTTGGTCCTTCTTTACCATAACCTTGTTTCATCTATGTATGATACTACACAACAATTTTATTGTTTCTGCAAGTTCATCCTTGTTCAGATAGTGACTACAATTTAATACGTATTTTGAAAGTGAAAATTTGTGGGTACAAATACACTGCAAAGTACCTGAAGAACCCAAAAGTCTCTGTGCACCTGTTTTTCCCCCTGCATGTGATATCCCACTTAATCCCTAAAAAAGCACGTCCTCCTGTATGGTCTACCTTCTATGGCATTTTCTGTGGCTTGGGTTTGGGATTTTTCTCCTTTTTTCCTCTATTGCAGAGTATGTCAGATTTCAAAGGTCTTTGCTTTCATCTACTTCATCCTCAAGACCATGATCACAGCAGTTGGTCCTGAGGCCAAGAAGCTAAAGAAGTTGTGATCTTTTCTGAACCATGGAGGTCTCTCAGGAATCAGATGAAGATCCACTCTTTCAGGAGCTGAACAAAGGAAAACAACCCTTCTGGTCCTAGGAAACTGTTCATTGAATTTCAAAATTACATAAGGCTTTGGCTCAAAAAGCATCTCAGCAGAGACACAGCATGAATTGAGTGACAGGACTGCAGTGAGGGGCAAACCCCTGGATGTGCCAAGAGAATGGGAGCAAAAGGAAGAAGTGATGGAAAAAAACCCCAACAAACTCCAACAAACCACCAAAACAAACACCAACAAATCTAACATATTTGTCATCGTGCTTTTTGAGGCAGTAAAACAGGCATGTGGAAAAGGCTTCAGTTTCTGCATAAGTATCCCATCTGCAGACTTTTCCAACTCCATCATTAATCACAGGGTCCCTCCTCCACAGTCCTTATAACAAACCCCAGCATAAATCCTGCTCCTGGCCTCGGAGTGTGAAACAGACAGTTGACTTTGGGATTATTCTTTATGTTCAGAAAGATGAATAAATCACACACCATCAAGTTTATCATTTTTTCTCCTCAGAGAAATATGAAATATTACAGATCATCTTCACTACATCAGTTTCTTCACAGTCTATTAGCAAGCAAGGTCTATTTTTCATATAATTTACCAAGCCACTGGTCTAATTTCTCTTATTTCTTTTGGAGCAGGAAACACATACAGAGCATGTTCTTCTGTTACACATCACCCACGACCAACCTTCCTGTCTTCCATCTCAGGGTTCCAAAAAGTTGTTGGAGTTGAATAGCAGCTCGAGGTTGTCCAGATCTTGGGTTTCTTTTTAGAGATTCTATGAAAAAGCTGACTATCAAAAATAAAACCTGTCATCAAATAACTTCAGGATGCTTCAAGCTGGATGCTCAGAAAAAGACTCATCCCCAAACACTTACCAGCTCTGAAGGGTTGGCAGGTTTCGTGGTGTAAGAGAGGATTGTTTACAGTGGCATTCTGAAATGAGCTTTTCCCTCACAATCTTACTTCACAGAGAAACATTCCCCACTCTGACTCACTGCAAAAAAATACCCACAAACCCCCTAAGAAAACCCCAAACAAAAAACCCTCGACCATGAAAACCCCCACAGACCAGGAAACAGGCTCAAACCCCCAAAAACTCCTGTCTGAGTTTCAAAAAATACCTCAGACAGTTGCCTCAACCAAAAGACTGAGGGTACAAAGGGTGCCTTTGTCCCTGCACATCCAGGGGACATGTGGGCTGCAGAACAGAGCACATCCCTCTGGAACTGCACTGAGAACACAGGAAAGAGTCCAGAGCCCAAGATCACCAGTTTGGTATTTTCACCAAGACCATGAGGTCAACTATTACAAAAAAAAAAGGCGGATTTAAGGTGAAGTTGGTGCAGTCTTTCCTTACAACAAAGCCCTTGTATGAAACATTTTCTGCCAAAGATGGATGTGCTTTCCCTTGCTCAGAACAGGGCAGAGAGAAACAGGTTAAATTACAGCCAAAATAATAGGAGTCAAGAGACATAGGCCTGCCTCATCTTTTCCCATTGCAGCTCTCTAAGTGGAAAAAAAGTCACAAAAATCTGCAGTATGTCAACCTTCCTCCCCTTTTTTTTTTCCCCTTAAAAGATTCAGTTTCCCTGGAGAAGCAAAGAAAGAGGCTGAAAGGATTTCACATTGAACCACTGCAGTAATTGCCACAATTTCTTCCCTACCAGCTGAAGAGTGAATGGCTTGAGTCCAAATGTGGGCAAGGGGAAGGAGGTGACATTCACTTCTCCAGTCTCTGCCTGGAGCCTGCAGGAAAGGCTGGGCTGGAGAAACGCTTTGGAAGATCTGCAGATGGAGGAAACTATCAAGTGCCATGACTGCAGTAAGAAATGCCACTTGTGAAAAACAAATTCTTAACAGATTTGCCAGGCTTGGACACTGAGATACCAAATATATATGCAAAATACAAAGCCCCAAAACTTCAGAATTTTCTTCTTCATAAAGCAAAACTAAGACAGCTCCAAGTGTAGAAAAAAAACTCCAATGGTAAATTGGGAATGTTTTTTCTGCCTCACGTGCATGGGCCAGACAAATCAAGCTGGCAGCTGCCAGCTCCTGGAGGGACTGGTGTGCTCGTGTTGGTGAAGCCTTGCATCGACTGCAAAAGAAGGAACTATTGCTTTTCTTTACTTCTACTGGTAATTAACTGCAGATCTCCATTCCTTTCCTCTTCCATTCAGACTGATCTCCAAGGGCATTGTCACAGGTGGATCTTGGTGGCTCTGAGACTCAGTCATGCGTGCTCCAAACCCCACAAAGAGCATTGGCTGCTCCTGACCCCTAAATGTGAGCGGTCATGCCGGATCTGGGACAGGGGCCCTTCTGCTCCTCTGGGGTTTAATCCACTGCAGCAGGATGTGCCAAGGCAGCAGAGCACCACAGGGAAATAAAAACACAAGGGCAGTGCCCTGCATTAAAGCACCACTGGTCCAGTGACTGCTCAGGGTCAGGTGGGGTTGTAGTAACCTGAGTTATTGCTCAGGATTTTTTTGCTCATAATTTCCAATTCCCCTGAACTGCTGACTCTCAAAATCACTTAGTAATAGAAGTCTTTTGCTCCTTCTTTGCACAGAACAACCACACTATAACATAAAACATTTATTCCAGAGTCAAACACGTATTCAAAACATTAGCTCCAGCAAAAGAAACAATCAGACACAAGAGCTTTCAGTTCCATTCCCAACAGAACACTTAGTAAGAAGAGAATGACTTTATCAACAAGCAGTAAAAACCTTAGTTTCCCATGTCTGAAAGAGATTTCATTAAATGCTTCCCTTGACTAGGTGCAGATCATTATATTTCTCATAGACTGTAAGCAATGTGAGCCTGTGTCTGCACCTCGAAGCCTGAGCTCTGACTGACAGCTCTAGGAATTACAATAAATACTGCAGGAACACAAGCAATGCTTTCCTAGGAGCCCACTGCCAAACTGAGCGCTTCCTTGCAGAGAAACAAACCAAACAAAAAAAAAAACCAAACCAAAACCTGGAATAGCTCCATTCAATGCTGTTTCTCAGATAAGAAGGGCACTCATCAGGCAAAGCCATTCCCCATCCCTGCAGGATTCAGGCTCTGACCCAGGACACGCTCCCCCTCCCCAGTCACAGCCTTCTCACCTTCCCAGCTCCTCCCAGGACACCAAGGATGCAACAAAGGGGGTCCCTGTCCAACCTGGAGGAGAGCTGAGCCTCCCCAGCCCACCCAGCCCTGGTTCAGTCCCTGCCAAGCCCCTCCTGGCACTGGGGATGGGAAGCTGCCCAAAACGTCTCCAAGGGTTCGGCGGCATTATCCACACACCGACTCGCTGGCAGCAATAAAGGCCACAGTGATGGTGAAAAAAGCTAATTCACAGCCTGAGAAGGATTAATCTTGCTACTGTAAAATGTCTTGGCTACAGCAAGGGTCAGTCAGTCATGGGACAGACGCAAGCCAGAATTAAACCAAGCGCATACAGAAAATTACGCTTTTCTTGCAAAGACAGAAGGGGGCAAATAACTCTTAAATGGCAATCTTTGCTACATTTTTACTTAGTAATCAGTGATACACTGAGAGGTGTGAGGGTGGTACTTTACTCTTCCTACTCCATTTCCTTCCCCACTCAAAACTGCTCAGACAGCCCTGATTCAGACAAGGACACTGCACCATCCTGGGTAAGCGAGGCAAACCCACCCCCAACTCCAGTACTAACAAGAATTGTCGCAAAAGAGAAGATTCTATCTTTTCCAGCCCAGCTGTATTTCTCACTTGCAGATGAGTTAATCACTAATAGCTAGGACCGCTTTTTACCACACCTGCAGCATGGCTGGGTCACGACAGCTCCCTCCCAGACCCAAAACCTGCAGCATCGCCCAGTGGCTCAGGGAACATCATCCAGCACGGCTGGAGAACTCAAACACAACCCACACCATTCCCACCAGGAAGGCCAGCGTACAGCTCACAGCCATGCAGCACACAGGGGAACCTGAACACTCAACCACTTGCACTGAGTTTGGAGGAAAGGCTTGTAAAACAGCAAAAAACAACTTGCAAACATCTGTTTAATTCCCAATTTCTTCACAGCCTTTTTTAACCAGTGTATTCCTTTAGAAAGGAACGTGGGCATTACAGGTACAAGGCAGTGCTGGCAGGGAAGGAGCAGCAGGACACCTGCATGAGCAGGCTGGAGTTTCTCCATGGATTTTTCAAGGCCCCCAGAATCAGATCAGCAGAAGGCAATGCAGATGCAGCAGTACAGCTGCAGCACTTTCTGTTTTAGCTTCATTTTTTTCACTCCTTGAGGCATATTTAAACACTATCTGTGAATAAACACTAGTAAAAGTTGCATGTGTGCATGAAGGAAAAGCTCCTTCCCTTTCTTTGGTGCCAGCCAACACCATCAAAACACTCCACAGACACCCACATCTTAGGAGGAAGGAAAGCAAATGGAAAATAGTTCCATACTAAAATATAGTCAGTGATCACTCAGAGGCTCTTAATGCTGCAGCTCTGATTGCCCTCACACGCCAGCAGAGACAAAGGAATGCAATTTGACTGTGCATTCCTAAAAGGAAATTATACTCCCCTCTCTCTTTCTTAAGCATTTACAGTTTTTTAGAAAATGACATCAACAGTATAAATCACCTGAGCCTAATACAATGGACAAAGTGAGAGTAATCAATTCTTTTCTATTAATCAGCCTCTATCATGATGCTCCATAATCATTATACCCCAGTTCAGACACAATAATAATGAAGCTAACAGAACTAATGCAATTTGTGGCAAGATGTTGGCAGGCAGTGGCAATAACATTGCTTGATAACAATACAGTCAAGCAAACAGGTCTTGGTTGTAAGAAAAGAGATTAAAATGGACAAAACACACAAGGAAAGGAGGTATCAGATGTACATATTTCCAAGTTGTTATTAAAAAAAAAAAAGAAAAAGAAAGAAAAAGAAGATAATAATGTAAGAGACCAATCTGCATCATCAGAAATGAAGGGCTTAGGGTTATATAAAATCACAGGCACAGTAACAGCATTTGAACATCCTCACAGAATCTAAATACAGAGTGAGGTTACAAGAGTCAGATGAAGGAAAAAATGAACATTTCTCTTGGAAGAAAATTCTTTTAATTACAGAAAGTATTCTGCCTGGGACAGTGCCACAGAAAGCCTGCAAATCCCAGCTATTTGTGCACACCAAAAACAAGCCACCCCCTAAACTCTTGGCTACTCCATCTGCCTCGCCTATGTGAATGGAAGAGCTTTAAAAATGGACCAGGGAGAAAACCACAAAGCAAGGAATGATGCTTAGATCCTTGGGAGCAAAGTCTGCTGCAAACACCACATTGCTGGGGGTGCCTTCAGTTCTCAAAAACAACCTTGTTCCAATGATCAGAGGAATTTCTGGGTGAGAGGGATCACGGCACCACAGAAGGCACAGTTCAAAGGGACAGCAAGCCACACAGAATAATTCTGTGGCAATATGACCCCTTGAAATGCTCAGAGCAGCAGAGTCCTGCACCTTAAAAATCTCAACTACTAAGAAAGACAGGGTGGAAAAAAAAGGAAAAGAAAGGAAAAAACTTGTTTATAATAAAGACTACATTCTGTAGCAATTTCCGAGATTCCTGGGGTTAGAAATCTAGATTGCCAATGGATAAGTGAGCCTTAAAATCACATCCCTGCTGACAAAAATTCATTTCTTATAACCGTCTCCATTTACCGGAATGTTGAATCTTTCCCATGGGGAAGGAACAAATGAAAATGTTATTTCTCTGCTCATGAACTCATACCTTTCTGTCTGCTTTTCACTGTTGGCAATTTCATTCTCTTCCAAATTTGACTAAAGCCCATGACCTGGGGGAAATAATGTCTATATAATAATCTTCTGAAACTCTAATTCTGAGTCATGTTTTTTTGGATGTTGCCTCACACTTTATGAAAATTGCACTGAGCTATGAAATGTAAGTGATGTGATGTCTCTGCCTTAACATAATAATTTTGTCTGGTGACCATGTTAATAATAATAATAATAATAATAATAATAATAATAATAATAATAGAGTCTCCTTTGAAAGCAACAAAACTAAAATGAAATTAGTTAAAAAAACAATCCATGCCTAATGGCGAAAAAAGATTTTGTGGCACCCCATTCCATAGGTTTATTTTCACTGCCCCGTGGAAGGAACCAGTCACAACTGGTAGCAAATTAACGGTGTGAGAGAGGCAAGCAGAAACATCCCGACACTGTGGCTGAGCAGCTTAATAGCCCTAAAGCTGCCCTGGCTGTGCTTGGGGGGACCCTGTAAATCCTGGCACTCCGCTCCTGGGGCCCCGGCCAGGCTGAACCCCACATCTGCATGTGGGGAGAAAGCACAAACACCTCCATAAAGCATCATTATTGGCTGAGGCCTCTCGAGCAGCTTGCTGAGCAAACTCAGCAGTGGGGATGTTTGCAGTTGATCAACTCTTCCTCCAAAAGCAGAAATAACTTCAGTGTCTGTTTATTGGCTCCACAGCCACACACCGGCTGCATCCTTGCCCAGCTCAGTAAATCTACCCAAACAAAGCTGTATATTACCAGATGTTTATTTTAGTTTTTTACCCACACTGACCCATAAAATCTACAATATAGTAGATCAAATGGTAAAAATCATTAAAAATTTGCTCTGAACAAAATTGGTACTGCCATATGTTTTGGGCCTTCCTCCACGTGAAGTTCCACTTAGCTCCACAGGTATAAATCTAGAATAAGCCCATTCTGAGCAACAGCTATTTCACATCTGCAGAGGTGCAGCCTTATGGGTGTTGGTATTTGGTCTCTCATGTTTCTGAGATGAATAATATATTTATTTATTTATTTACTCCTTTATATATATATATATATACATGCAGATACTATACATCCAACTGAGAAATGGAAAACAAATGAGGAATGTTTTATTGGTTGGAAAAGAAAAGCCTGGCTATGACAACCTGAGAGATTTTTACCTGATGGATGTACCTGAATATCAGATTTGCAGTGAACAAAAGCCCACAGCAATGCATGTTCACTGCCAGCCAAATACCCTGTAAGTAAGATTTTTACAGCGCATCCTAAATCTGCAAATCGGTAGCCATAAAGTGCATCCTGAATCATGAAGAACAGGGGGAAGTGAGAGCCCAGACCTTCGACAGCAAACAACATATTCCAGTGTCTGTGAGAATCCATTTTGTCACTCTGACACTACCTGGAACACTCATCTCTCAGAGGCACATCCTGCATGGCCTCAGCCAGGCTGAGTTCAGGCGAGGCACAGGCTGGATCCCCTCGAGCCTTACAGCTGCCCCATCTTTCTGGGGCTGCTTTGCAAGGAAATCGAGCCCTTCGTGCACTTCTGCTCAGCAGGCTGAGATTCTGGGCTCAGGAGTGCTGTCCATGAGTGTGTGCCTGTCCAGATACCCACGAGGGAAACAACCGGCACTGGAGTGGGTGTCTCCAGAGACACAAAACGCTGGAGGAAGATGATTAATGAAGGAGGACCCTCATGCATGGTCTACTGCACGTTAGCACCGGGTTCAAGGGTAGGTCTGGAGCTAAAAGCCCAGGGCAGTGCTCTCCTGCAGAGCTCCCCGGGGAAAGGGGTCCAGCTCCTGCCACCCAAACCTTGTAGCAGCAAACCCGCCAAAATTTGGGACACGGCTCTGAGTGCTCTGCCTGGGGCAAGGACTGCACGGGGTCTGTCCAGGGAGGTGAAGCCTTTGGGAGCCTCATCCCGAGCCCCTGAAGGGACACAAACACCCCCTACCTGAGGCACAGCTGGGGATGGCACAGCTCAGCCCAAGGAGCTGCACTAATGCACGAGGTACTATGGACTCATGCAGCTTTCCATCAGGCCTAGCACAAGAAACAGTCTCCGTTTTAAATCAATCATCTCTGCCATTTGCCTCCCCCCGACAAGAACTTTAATTTGGATATTCTTCCTAAAGCACCTTTAGAACCTTGGATGAAACTATCTGAGAAGTGCAGACTCTTAATTTGTTGTTGTTGTTGTTGTTAATGGTGGTGCGGTATTGTATTTAAAAAAAAAAAAAAACTTTACAACTTCCTTACATGACAATGGTAAAAGGTTCATTTTAAATAATCAAGAAAGAAATAATTTCCATTAGATGAAGCAGTCAATAGCATCAGAAATGTGGCTGCAATTACTTGTTGCACTTTACAATGAAATCCTTGTAGTATAATAACCACAAGATGATGAAACACATTTTGTCTCCATTTCACATGACTGACCCCAATTTTGCCAAGGACATCTGAACACATTTAACATACTGAAATCTTCCATTAGGATAATGAAAATACACATTATTGAATTCTGTATTTGCTTTATAGTGCTACAAATAGCAAATTCAATCTTTCTTACTTTTGGTAGCGACTACACCTGCATAATTGTTCACATATCTCAGAGGCTGAAATAAGCTACAAAATGAAGGAAGAGAAAGATGTTGACCCCACGATCCATTATGCAGCACTTAGGTGCTTTTATTTGCTGTATATGTTTAGTAAAAGGATTGTGTATAACTTAGCAACCTACCAAAGATATACAACTGCCCTGCACAGGCTGCTCTAAACCAGCTAAACTCTGATGAGCAGTTAACAAGAGGTGCTGGAGTGCTCCCTGGGAAGGCAGCGATTGCCAGTGCTCATAGCCATGGGGTAAAATTCAGCTTTGCTTCCAGGTACAAAGATCTTGCTTTAAAATTACTGTGTCATGGCCAAGCCCAGCATGGAAACATGTGGTCAGCCTTTTGCTATCCCTTTTCAAGAGGGGAAATTTCCGCCACAGAAAATTCCTATCAAAGTCAGCTACAGCTCTTACCTGTTCAGTGCAGATGACACCTACCTTCTCTTTGCTCCCAGGTCGATCTCTGCTTGCGTACAGAAATTTGCTTTAGATCGAGATATTTTCATCTCTTTTCTTATCCATAGATCTCAAATCACTGAAATTGAAGCCCCACAACTGAGATGCCCAAGGCAACACTGAGAATTGATTGATATCAGAGAAAAAGAAAAATCCAGTCCTTTAGGCTTCTGGGTTGAATACAGTAAAGATTTAGACTTCAGATTTAGACTACCAGATGCAATAAATACTCCTGCCTCTTTTTTAAGCCAGTGGCTCATTATTTTCTTTTCATTAGCTTTAAACTTCCCTGCAATGCTAGGACCGTAAGTTATACTTGCAAGGTCCCTAATGTTTCATTTGGCTTCTCTTTCAGCGGCTGGCACTCAGACCCCAGGAGGAATCAAGTAAAACAGCCAGTCCTCACTCCACTCCTCTCCAGGAGCAATGCTCCAGGTGTAGTCACTTCTTACTCAAAAATGAGGATCCAGTCATGGATCACAGCTTTCATCTGTTGAGCTCTGTTCAACGCAATCTGCTGAGACATTTACAGGTTATATATTCCACAGTCATTGCTCAAAACAATATAGTAAGTCTGGATGGCAGTGAAATTTGGATCATTAACATCAGCTCCCCTCAAGCTCCCCAGTTCACTCGTCTCCCCACCATAATTTCAGCACCTCAAAAACAATGGTTCCCACTGCTCTGTGAATATGAGGGATTTAATCTCAGACAATTTTGAAGTCTGCTTCACACACAGAAAGCTCCAGTGTTGAAAATGACAACACAACTCCACAGGGAAGACATTCCACACTCTGACTGCAATCCCAGCACCTTTCTGCTGTACTCGGCTGAAAAACAGGTATGAAGTGACAATGCAATTCACAGGCCAAAAAGGAAGTCCGAGTCTCCAAAATTCCAGAAGCACATTCTTTAAATTGTTAGCCCAGGTCTGCAATGTAACCAGGAAGGAGAGATGTTAAAAGATGCTGCAGCCTCTGGACTCCAGGCACCTCCATCCCAGCCCATCTTCCCCCAGAGCAGCTGAGGGGTCATTTTGAGTAAGCACCAACAATGCACAAGGATCTACAAGGCACTGGGGTCAGTAGGGAGCAGTAAGGCCATAGGATCATCAGTGTGCACAGAAGTGGTGCCATAAGCCACGTCTTTCCTGGGAGAGCTGGAGGCACAGCTTGCTACCAACACTGAGAATTCGATGTACTCCTGTGACAAGGGGTTCTGGATGCTGCTCTACTTCACAGACACTTTTTCTGCACAGAGCAATAGAAAAGATGGAGAGGACAACAACATCCTGCTAATGACTTACAGCCTCTCCCAGAGATCACAGCCTTCCCTGCTGCTTATCTGCACTGCATGGCTTTGGCCCTGTGCAACCACATGGCTCTACATCAGCATCAGGGAGGCACTGAAAAACACGAGCTTCCTCTCAGAGTCTAATGTTTTACAGTTATCACAGACAAATGTGCAACTGCAAACATCTAAGCACAAAGCATTGGAGACCTTGGAAAGCAAATTGCCTTCATTTGTGCTTCCGCGTGTTTTGAATCCCATCTTTGATCTGATCTCTAACTGTTACTGCTGTAACCGTCTGGAAGATCTATTAAAACCTGCAGACTCTGGTTTTCTGGCTTTCATCAGAATGCCAAATTTACCTCCATCTACTTCATCTGAAGGAAGCTGAGTTACAACACTGATGCATTTGGAGAAGATGCTCTCGAGGCAAAAACCTGTTCCATGAAACACAGAATCTGAGCTGCGACTGAAATGCTGGCTGGATTTCCAAAACCATTCAAGTTAAATGGAATGGTTAAAGAACAATTTCCATTAAGGAAATTCAGCTTAGAATAGTTCTTTAGCAGTCATTTTGACTGACAAAGGATGGATTCTCCATGCCATTACACTGCTTCTCCTCCAGTGCAGCTCTATCTATTTCAGTGTTTACTAATTCCAGTTCAAGGGAGATGATCAAAATTAGAGTCAATTGAGTCTGATATAAAGAAGTTCTCAGATTTCTCCACTCCATTAACATCAATTTCTGCACTCCATTAACAGCAGCTTTATTCTGGTGTAACTGCATTGATTTCAAAAGACTTACACCATCCTGATGTCAGCGTTAAAGAAACAGAAAATCAGACCCTATTTCTTTAACAGTTTTATTATTCTAAAAAATATTACTTCCTTCAGACCACTAGTGTAAAAGAAACACACAAATATTCTTTTAAAATGTAATAGCTGGACAATCTAGCAGATAAGAACCATATTTAGGTTCTGACCCAAAGCCTACTGAAGTCAGTGACTTTTACATCAGACCCTTTGCCCCCTCTTTAACCAAAGTTAACACTCCACACCAAGGATGCTGCAGTCCTGGCCTGCAGTGCTAAATGGACTGACCCTTGAACCCCAGTTGCTGAAAATAATTGCACTGAGCCACGTCAGCTACTTCCAGTGTTGCCCATTTTACAGTAAGCTCGCAGTTCCCACATAAATTGGATTCCAAGACAAGGAGCTTGCCAGCACAAGGCTCTGAGGTTTGCTGTGCGCCTGTGCACGGAGGCACACTCGTGCAGACACATAAATACCAACTCCAGGTATCACAGAGGGTGATCTGCTCTATTAACTTCCAGTCACTCAGAATTATATGTACTGAGATCAAACAAAGAATGTGCATTGACTTCAATATGCTTTAAATCAGGTCTAAAATAAAGAGATTGGTAGGACTGAAGTACAATAGCCTCTTAAATATTTCAAAAGCTACAGTTTAGCAGAATGAAAATGAGCCATAGCAGTGCTGTTCCTAGAAAACACACACACCAGTCTATGCACATGGCTGTGAATAAACAGCTGACAGTCTCTGCATTTACTCTGAAGCAATTGCTTAAATAAAAAAAATTGTCTATGACATAAATAATCCAGTAGGTTAAATTCCCAGAAGTGTCAGCTTTTGTATTATTGATGTCTAATATTTTAAAATAAAATCAAGTATGATTAATCTTCTTGTATTACTACAACGAGTGGAAAGAAATCACTGGCAGAATGCATTAGTGGTTATCAAAAACAATCAACTGCATTTTCCACATTCAACCAAAATGAGTGGATGATACTAGAAGAAAGATTAAATGGAAAACTGATCATAGGATATGGAAGCCTTTCTCTGCTGCTAATGGAAATACATATGAAAATATCATTACAACTGCGCTGCTAAGTATGCAATACTGAGGTTGCTGAACCAAAATAAATTGGTATTGAAATGCCTGACAAAAAGGTAATAACCTTGAAATGGGTTTGATGGTTCACTTTGAGCTCTAGTTCTACCAAATCTTAAGAAAAGATAATATTCTAACAGAATACTGCAATACCACCCATTCCCACCGGGTCTAATGTACTGCACATTCTGAGCAAGCCCGTGGCCCTTCAGTGCTAATCAGGCTGTAGAGGGCTCGTGTAATGAAAATAAACCCCTATGACAATCACCAGGAGAAGGTTCTCAATCAAATACTGCCACACAACTGAAACAATGCATTGTTTCTGAGGTTAGAGGATGTTTTTCAGAGAGCCTGACTATGCAAAGCTTTACCCACACCAGCTTAATTCACAACCACACAGAAATGCAAACCAGAGTAAGCACAACAAATTAACTATGTACAAACGTCACCAACTCCGCGTATGGAAGTACAGGTCTGTCAAGATCGTATAAAATACCCACCCAAAAAAAGTGTTATCCTTTCCCAGGAGGGAAAAAAAAAAGGGTTTAAATCAAAAAAAATGCTTAATTCACATGGAAATGTAAAATCCATGGGATTAGATTCAGCAGTATTATATCAGAAATGCAAAACTTGTGTTTCAGTATTGATTAATGCCAGCAAGGCTGGAATTTGCTTGTAATTTACAATCACTTCCTTCAACAAATGTCTTCATTTAGTATTATTATGAGTTTGGCATGACAAGATTATTACAAATCACTCTCTATCAGGAAGAATCACCGAGAAACCCACCATCTATTTGGAAATACTGCAACAGACATGATTGGGTGAGAAGGTATAAACATGGTTTATGTACAGAGTGCTGTACATTACTCAAGTGCACTCGTGTCACATGCAGATTAGGAAAATTATTAGTTCTGTTCTGATGGTGTTCACAATATGCTGCAGCCAAACCCATGGAAGGTGTAGTCCCTCCCGTCTGGAGATTCCAGCTGGAACTGCTGCTCTGGTACTGGGCAGTGCTGGAGGCAGGAGAGCCCCAGCAGTGCAGGGAGGGCAGGCAGCAGCACAGAGCCAGCCAGCTCTGTAAACAGCCAGGCTGTCAGGGATGGCACTAAGAGCTCTGTCTGCATGCAGTGAGGGATTAAAATCAGATGGCCAAAGTAGTTCCCATCCCCTAGACCATCTCCCCCATCCCCTGATGGCAGCTGTCCTTCTACCACAGCAGAGACAACAACACAGCTCCATGAAGCAGGTTCTGGAGTGCTCAGCTTTTCAGCTGGGAGTATTTTGTCTCCAATTTGAGTTTAACTTAATGTGCTTTAGCAGCCATTCGTTCACCTGCCTTGCTGAGGAGTAATCTCCATCACAGGGGCAGGACAGACAGCCTGGGGGCCACAACCTCTTCAGCTGGTGTTGCCTTTAATTTGCCACAGCTTGCAAGTCAGGGAGCTGAGGCAGGACCTAAGTCACGGGGCTGGATTTCAACAGAGCACTTAGGACCAGTGAAATCTGTGCAACAAGCAGTGATTAAGTCAAGCAGGTGCCTAAATGCTCAGCCAGACTGAGATCACTGAACCTGCACCAAGACTCTGCACTTGCCTGGACAGCTCAGTTGACAAAATACATCCATGGGATGAATGCAGTGCCTGTCCCAGCCTGTGTGTTAATTATTGACATGGACTTGGGTAATTTCAGATTCTTATATAGAAGTGTTGTTCTGAATGAAAAACTTTAACAACCAACATCACAAAGCACACACATTTCCACTGAACGGGCCAGGACTGTAAATGCAATGTAACGCAGAAGAGAATTTCTTCCAGCCTTTATCATTCACACTGAATTTGCAAAGTGCAGATCACAGCAGACACTGAAACATTTTCTCATTTTGAAAGAAGTCCAGGCAAGCACCACATGCTGTGAAATATTATCTTATGGGAGTTGTTTTGATAAAAACAAATGGCCAATCCTAAAGATTAGTGCTTCATATGATGTATTCAGGTTATTAATCCCACCTTCTTTCCACCAGCCTCGGTAGTGAGTGTTTTCTGGAAAACTGCATGGAGCCAGATGGTTAACTATTGGAAATCTATACTAAAAAGATTAATGCTACCCCATGACAGGGATCAGTCATTTGTAGAGATCTCCTAATACAAACGGTGCCATTTGTTTATTCAGACTGGCTGGATGAGCCATACTCTGAGGAGAGCCTAATTAGTTCTCAAAGATTTTCAAAACATCAGGGCCCAGCTGCTGAGCTGAAGGGAAATCACAGAGGTACCCAAGTACCACCGACATCCAGGCAGGCAGGTAAGAGCGACTGCTCTTCAGGTGCCTCTGAGCTCTTCATTCTAACACGGTCTGGGAAAGCTTCTGGTGTCCTGGAGAAGTTAAATATTTACAAGTGGAAGGACTCCAGCGCCAGGCACAGATTAAATATTGCAGTGCTGGGTGCCATCACACTCTAGACAGGAGAGCTGGGCACGGCCACAGTCTGAACACCCCCCTACCCCCATCAGTGTCAACAGAGCTCACTCAAAGGCTCAGGAACAAATTCCAGCCACCTTCACATGGTGCTTTTGTGTGCAAATGAAACTTACTGTGAGGGAGATGGGCAGGAAAGAAACAGGCACACATGACACGAAAATTTCAAAGTGTGAACAGTACTTACTAAATTTCACAGTAGCCCTTCTTCCAGATGGATAAAAGAACCAATATGTGCAAGGCCACTGCAATTTCCAAACCACTCAGATTAAACCCCCTGCATTCAGGGGAGCGGTGAAGCACATGCTTTAAAGTGAAGCACACACTTAAATCCCATTGACTTCAGTTATGCATGTGTGCTTACACGCTCTCCTGAATAAAATAGATGTAAGCATGTGTTTAAACTTGAACCTCTGCTTTGTTGAGATGAGACTGTGAAGAGGAGAGTAAAATTTAAACAGATGCAAGAAATGGTGCTTTTATCTCCAGGTAACAAGGCCTTTCTATCAGCAGAGAACAGAGCTAAGGGTTTTTTTGGGAAAAAAATCTACATACAAGTGCTTTTCTTTTCCTTCAAAGGGACATATAAAAAGAGAAAGTGAAAAAAAAAGCAAAAGAAAACCATTAAAATGGAATGTTTTCACCTGAACTCTCCAAATGCTCAGTTCATCAGTTTGAGAACACTGATAGCATTGAGGCTGAGGCCAGGCCAGATGTTGAGTCACAAACAGCTGTTGCAGTTGAAGCCATTGCAAACTCCCCACTGGTTGTTATTGCTCCCCCGTGGAAGTTACCACACATGCCCTGCAGCCAGCAGGAGGGATCTGCTCATGCACCTTCCTCTACCACCAGCAAAATCAACCACATCAGCTTAAAAGAGCAAAATTAACTCAAGCTGTGATTAAATCTACTCAGTGTTGGGTGGGGAAGGAGGTGCAGGAGATTTCAGACAGTGAGAGCAACTACAGCTGACATGGCCTCAAGATTCACATGCATACTCCATACTTTGGAGTGATATATCAGGATTTTTTTCAAAAAGTAGCACCTGACAAGTAAAACGTTTTAAAAAAAATGGTGTGTTTCAAGAACTAAAACCATTTGAATCACTTTTTTGTTGATGTAAAGAAAGGTCAAGTGTAATGGGCTAGGCTAAAAATCAAAGTGAAAAGCACATGAAAACATCAGTTCTGTTGTACATAAACTTCTTGAGCAAAACAAGCAAAACCCCTCCAAAAAAGAATATTTTTTAAAAAGCATTTTCCTAGAAAGTTACACAGAAAAATATGATTTGTGAAGTATGCCACACATCTAGGGCCTGTCCTGTTACTCCCTGACTCAGCCAGCCCAGCACAGCAGCTGGGGTAGCCTGGCACAGCTGCTGCAGCCAGAGGAGCTGCTGGGAACTGGGAACTCTGGTACCAGACCTGGACAGTTTTTCTTTTGAATCCTGAACCTTTGCATATCCACAGCCACACTGATGGCTACAGGCGGCAACTGTGCACTGCTTTCCGATTTAGAAGATCACATAGTTACTTCCACACAACATTTTTGCATTATATTCTTTTCTCTCCAATGGTTTGGGGTAATTTTTTTAATCTCAAATTCACACTTAACTTCTCTTAATGAGCTTTTTGAGACAAAGACTGTTGATACATAGAAACTCATGAGAGGATCTGAGATTCTGCCATAGTACCAAAATCAAAATCATTCTGGCACTACATAAAAATTTAAACCAAAATGTTGTACACCTCATCCCAAAATCACATTCCCGTTGATCTTGTATCACTTATTCCATATGTGTCCATTCATGACGCAGGAAAGTATTTTCTCCCAATGCATATGCAAAAGCTCCATGAAACAAAGTCGGATTAACTACACTTAAGTCGCCTTAACTTGGAGCAGTGAGAGCTTTAAAAACAGGTATTTATTAAGAAAGTGAATTTCTAAATAGTATCCTTCTCAGTGGTATAAATATCCAACATAGACTTAATCAAGAGCACATCTTGGAGGAAATATTAAAGCAGCATATGATTTGATACCAATGAAAAAAAGCAATCAAAGCAGAGTATGGCAATAAATTAATAGAAAAGGTTATCTATCCAAACCAGACTAAAAGTAATTTTGTAAGTCAGCAGTAAAAAGTTGAATAAACACTAATTTAATCTATTTTAGATGCAGCAGTCAACAGAGGAAATATTTTACTGCTCTCAAGCTATGTGAATACAGTCAACTGACACAATAATTGAAAAGAAGGGAGAAACAGAGACCCTGTGGAAGCAGGAGCACAGGAACACGGCAGAGACACAGACCTCCTGTGCCAGGGAAGCTGTCTGTCAAGGCACAGCTGCAAAACAGGGGTTGGATGCAATGACCTGCAGATAATGGTTGTGACCTGTTTCTACCATCCTGCCTTTCCAAGTGCTCTAAGGCAGCTCAATCATCCCTTTGTAGGGAACAAGCATTTCCCCTTCCTCCGGGGTATGCAGAGAAAGGGAACAATTAGCTCCTCCAAAGAGGTATCCCGTATCATAAGCAACACATTTCCTGATACTGTGCAATGAGGAAGAAATAGAAGGGAGAAACAGAACAGGTTGTCAGTGGAATTTCTTAGGATTGCCACTTCTCAAAGTCCTGTGTTCCAATTGTTCCTTTACATATTCATCACCAGCATCAGGCAGAGGCCCCTGGAGAGGACCTGGAGAAGTTTTAGGAAACCAGGCTACCAACAGCAAAAGACTGCTATGATTTATTTCCTAGCTGACATTATTTATGCAAGTGAGCATGTGACAGCCTACCCACAGCTCTCCCCCACGCTGCCTGAAGTTCTCTTTATCTTTCCAAACAAGCTGCAGCAAACCCACCTTCAGCTGAACATCCCAGGTGATGTTTTCAAGAAATAATAAAGAGGCTTTAGTTATTATCACTCCAGGCATTTGTACTGCAGAGAGGCAAGGAAAAGGACTTTATAACTGAGCTCAGAAATGAATGAAGAGTAAATTCAAAGCAGTTTAATGACATTCAGACAATGATAGCAAAGCAGAGGAAAGAAAAAAGAAACATTGGCAACCAAACTGCAAAGATGAAAGCAAGAAGTAATCAATGGCTAATGATGATACAAGCAACAAAATTAAACCTAAGCTTTGACTCTGAAAGACACCTAAGCAAGTGAGCTTCTAAGCCTAAAGCCAGGCACAAATTTTATAAAACTGCCAGTAGGTTAACTCAACAACAAGCCTTCCTCAAGTCTTCATTTTAAATAAATGAATGTAGACATTAGAACATGGTTTTCTAGTTAAATACAAGAAAATTTCTACTGATTCAATGAGAAAAAAGTCCTTTGAACTGATGAAGTACTCTCTAAGAAACAATATGGTGCTCACAGGGCTGTCAAGTGGCCTCTTGCTATGAATTCATAATGATGTTGACCTTTTATTTACTGTTTCTATATCACAGGCCATTTAAGTAAGCAAGATGTACTTATTAAACCAAAACCATAAAAATACCTGCAAACTGCTGGGAAACACTGGGCAAATGAAGGGCACTGGGGATGAATGAGGAAAGTTATTAAGAAGCAGAGGGGAAATCACAAGAAAGTGTGTTCATTTGCTTTCTCAGGGTCAAGGAGTTCTTCTACCACAGAATAAAACACAGTGTCACACCAGGTGTCATTGCATTAATACATCACAGAGCCAAGGAAGACACTCTGCTCTCACTGCCATTTGCAGGCCTTTCTTTCCTTCTTTTTTTTTTTTTAAACAACATTAAATTTGCATTAGCTTGGATGGGGAAAGAGGATGGCATATAAAGGGAGAGAGGGGTGAATTTATATTCATAAGCAGCATACCAGAAGAAGGGAGAAGGGGTGATTTGAGGGAGCTTGGAACGGGAAAGGACAGACAGACATTAGTCCTAGAGCCCTCCTGCGTCACACACTCTGCTCCCAAGCAAGAACTGCTGTGTCTCTTCCCCATCCACACTAAATATTGCTTGCTCTGAACAGCTTTTGGATTCCCCACTCCAGGGCACTCCGGGGAGGAAACTGTTTTGGCTGAAGTTGGGCAGGAGCAGGTGGCACTCACCAGCTGTAAGTAATTTTGCTCTTGTCGGCACCACAGCGGTTCCTGGACTTCGCGCAGTTCGTGTTCAGCGGGGAAGGGGGAGCGGAGAGGGAGCAAACAAGTCCTGGGTGGTGTTTGACAGCATCCCAGGCTCCAGGCTGCCCCTTCCAAGCTGGCAGCAGGCAGCACAGGACACGGAGGTGGCTGCAGGGATGTGCCAGCT
>VYZR01112461.1:29960-48499 GCA_013400675.1 Oxylabes madagascariensis
TACCTGGTATCTGTTCTGCCATTTCATAACCACCTCTTTTCAGCTGCTGAGGTGGAGCAATTAGTCAGTGCTGTCAATATGAGGAGGTTCTGTTACAGTAATAGCTTGAAATCTGTTTGCCCAGTACTCCACAAACACACAGGCGGGCACTCTGTGGTGAACAGTGCTGTTACACAGGCCACGGAATGAAATGAACAGCTGAAACATTCATCATAAATTCTCATAGAAACTGCTCTCCTTTCATTCACAGACAACTGATTTTTACAGGTTTTCCCTATGAATTATTTCACAGCGATGCTACACAATATGGCCAAGTGCCCTGGTATTACATGCCAACCTTGAGCCTGTCCCAGAGGCAGGAATGCAGAGGTGTGCAGGCACAGCCCCAGCAGGAGTGAGCAGCACGGGCAGGCAGCAGTGCCCCAGCAGTGCAGAGTGCAGGGCTGGGGCTGCAGCAGCCAGGGCTCTGCTCACCTCAGGCCTCAAACCACCCCGAGCCTGCGGCATCCACAGCCCTCTGTGGGAGGGAGAGCTCACACACCAGGGGAGATGAGATTTCAGGAGGTGAATATAAGCTACTTCAGCTGAGTGCACATTAACCCTCAGGTGGAGCGAAGATGAAAATATTTGCCCTGATTTTTTTTTTCTTTTCCATAGATTTACCATTGCTAAAGGAAAGGCCATCAAAAACCTTGACTTCCTAAAGGTCTGAAAACAGCAACAACCTAATAATCATTTTCCTATGGACAAAATACTCCCAAATATTTCTAATGAACCATTACAGCATGCATTGCAAATTTACAAGCCTTCATTTAATTACTTCCACCGAAACAAACACACAAATTTTCCAGCTCGGAGCAGCCACACGCACAGACTCTCTGAGCACCAAGCCCTCAGCAACCTTCCTCTGATGGACATTTTTTTTCCAGGAAATGACACAGAGACATAGGTAAAAGGTGATTTAGATAGACTGCTGTGTCACAAATTGTCAGGATCTGATTTAAAGACCTTGCCTTTGTCAAGAAAGACAGTTGGGTGTCTGCTTTAAAGAAGTACTGGGAATATTTTCATCAAAGGTTTGAATTGAAAAACAGTGGGAGGTAAATATCTGAGATGTTGCCAAGAAAGACCGCTATATCCGTGCAATTACCATTAACAGGGGACAGCAGTGGTTCAATGAAGTAATTCAATCTGGTGTCCTACATTTTATCAGACAGCAATTTTGAGTTCTGACATAAAAGACTGAGAAAGGGGATTGGACTCTTTTCTCTGAAATTCAGCCTTAATTCTTGCAATCAGGAGATGTGTTCTCTGCTTCAGGTACAAGTCTACTATCCCTCCAAGGGACTCAAAAGAATAACCCAATATTCACCTTCAAAAGAAGAATAACCTAATATTCACCTGAACACCACTCATTCGCATAGGAACAAGTCATACTTTGGGCAAGTTTCAGAGAGGAGGAGTGCCTGCAGTATTACAGCAGTGTTTTCCTCCTGACTTAACTATCTCAGTATTTCCTTACTTGTGAATTTTGCAAGAAAAAGACCTACTGTTTAAAAAAAAAAAATAAACTGTATGATGCAGCTTAAATTAATAAATGCATTCTTCCAAAATTTAAGAGAGAGAGAGAGACTGTATTTCTCAGAAAATGGCAAAACGAAAAGCTTCTGGAAACTGCCATCAGAATAATACCATCACATGGTTTCTCCTCATCATCCATCCATACTGTACACTCCTGGTTCCTTAGAGGCTTTTGCATTCTCTTTCTCCACAGTAATCCTATCAGCCAGTCCAATGACTGCACGGGTGCTTTCCAAGGTCACTAGGTTTGCAGCTCTGCATTTCTCCTCTGCAAGGCAGCCCAGGCTGGCACAGGGCTCCCGCACTGGGCTCAGGATGAGCCTCACTCCCTCTCCACACAGGGCCCACCCAAACAGGCATCACAAACCCCCATATCTTAGCCTTTCACCTCCTTTCCACCACAATGCTTTTTGTTACAACCCCTTTTTGCATGTGCTGGTCTATAAACTCCTGTGTTACACCATGCAGAGATCTTGAAAGGTTCTCCTGATAACAGCACATAGTTGAAAATGTTAATTGATATTTTACTGAGCAAAATCTCATCACAAACAATAATGTCATGAGATAATGTGCAACAGGAACAGTCCAGTGTCGCTCTTTCCACTGGGCTACAAATTCCACCAAGTTCCATAACATCACAAACAAGAGCAAAGTGGCACTTGTGTCATACAGAAGGTGGCCAGCCCCCTTTTCACACGGCACAAACCTAGGACGCACTGCAGCACTCCACTGAGGGATTGCACAGCCCTTTCCTTTTCGTGAAGCCATACAGAACCTCCTCTAGAGACTCAACACTATCCTTCCTCCAAAATATTAAACATACAATGCTACTGAGCATTCTCTTGTGATGATGGGAAACTGAGACCCTTGGAAGACGGAGGCTCTGTATCTGACAGCTTAACTGCTTGCAATCAAACTAATTTGCAGTACGATGACCTGAAATGAGTTTAAAAGCACCATAATGCATGTTTAGCAATCAGTGAAGCAATCCTTTATTATTCAGGTTCACATCTGCAATTTGTGTCACGTGTCATGGGAAACAGAAAGAGGGGAAACACAAAAAAGAATCCTTTTGCTTTGCAGGAGTTGATGAGCAAAACATGAGCCACAGTAACAAGGAGCATTTGAGACCAAACAGACTGACAGCAAATCTTAAGTCTTTCTGCTACTGATAGAAATCTTATAATGTCCAGAAGAAGAAATTATTAAATTAAACACTTGCCTATAAATAATTATGTCTTGATTTTTCTTAATTTATTTTTGCTGAATAAAAATGATAAAGCAAGTTCACCTGAAATACCACAAAAAATATGAACCAAGAATGCCTCCAGGGTTTTAGACTGCAAATGAAGTTATCAACCAGTCAATTTCAACACTCCCCTTCCTACTGGTTCCAGAAGAGGGAGACCCATCTGGAAAATAATGGAGTTTCTCATCACCCCTCCAAATACATAAAGCCTCTTATTTCCTTTTTCCCTTCTTTTTTTAATGATAGCTCCATTCATCACACTTGTAATCCTTGGGGAAAAGGTGGCTCCAACAAGGTAAATGGGGAACCATGCACAGGAGCAGGAGAAAAAGGGACCAACAAGCTGGAAGCACTTGCTGAAGAAAGATCAGTAAATGTAACACCATTCCAGAAATGGAAAAAAAAAAAAAAAAAAAAAAAAAAAAAAAAAAAAAAAACCCANAAAACAAAACAAAACAAACAAACAAAAAAAAAAAAAAAAAAAAAAGAAACCCCAATGAAAAAACCAAAATCAAGAAACAAAACCCCACAAAAACAAACAAAAATGAACAAAAAACAAACAAACAAAAATGAACAAAAAAACAAACAAACCACACAGGAAAGACAGAGAAGTGCAAAACTGA
Source organism: Oxylabes madagascariensis (assembly GCA_013400675.1). NCBI lineage: Eukaryota > Metazoa > Chordata > Aves > Passeriformes > Timaliidae > Oxylabes > Oxylabes madagascariensis. Next base: position 33,414 of record VYZR01112461.1, read on the forward strand.
GGCAAAGCCATTAGAGAAAGCACAGAACTGCTCAGTTCTGAGAATCCAGCAGGAGTGGGCTTGGGCAAGGCGAGGGAAGGCCAGGTCAGCACACTCTGCTCAATCCTGAGTGACAATTCCTTGGGGATATCACCCCCTGAATCACTGAAGTATCTGGGGACTGTCCTAAAGAAACTACTATAAAATTATTGAAGAAATTTCATTGTTCAGACAGAGGGTGAACATCTGTGTTTCAGCAATGAGGGCACAAACCAGAAAGACCTGAAGTTCTGAAATCTGGTCTCAGTTCTTTTTGGTTGGGGAAGAAACTGCTGTGGTGCCCTGCCCTCCTTCTGTTAGATTTGGACAACACAGTTTCACACACACAATCCAAAGAACTATATGGATTAATATCTTAAATTCAAAGCACGTTACTCAAAAAGCAAGAGCACGCATTAGGGCAGGATTCTACAGTGTTTGAGGAAATACCATCCTGAAGGGCTATAAAAATACCTCTGACCTTCACCATCTCTGTTCACAATGATCTGGGGAGAGACCTATCCTGACCAAATTCCAGCCCAGGTCATTTATTCTGCTTGCCTAATCTTTCCCCAAATACTGAGTTAATAATATGTGAAATACACAGTTTTCTTCTCCAAACCCTGTTGTTTTGCTCCAAGTATTCTTACTGTGATGAGCAGGATGCTGGAAATGCAGATGCTCTTGTTCTTCTTGCTTTGCTGGTCATGTTGTTAGCAAACTCTTTAATGAGTCTCAGTTCTCCCTAGGAACAGCACTACATTTTATAAATGCTAAAATTAATAGACCTGGGGTAGACTTTATTACATGCAATGTATTTAGTTGGCAATGATGATGCCTCCCTTACAGCACCAGTTAGAATAAACTGCATTTTTAATGGCTCCTGGAAAACAAAAGACAACACCTAAAAGATTTTAAATGAAGAAATACCAGGTTTTCTGGTCTCAGTGCACCACACCAAACCTACTCCACTGAGGGCTGCAAACACTAATGAGTAATTACAACCCACAGAGAGATTTCTATTGGGGATCTTGTCCACTTTCCTCAAATCTGAATTTACCATCAGAAGATTCATAACCTCTGTTGTCAGCTTCACTTCTGCAAAGAATGGGCACATGGAGAATTTAAAGTGAAGTTAAAATGGATTTCAATATACCCTTCACAATAATAGTTGGTAAAACTAATTACAGTGAGAAAATTGGAGATCATTCATTACCCTACTAAGCAAATTAGGATTCGTTAACAATGATTTATAGTGCCAAAGAGAGGATAACAAGGATCCTCTTTCCAACTCTATTCACAGGGGACATGACAGTTTATGGTGTGGTGCCATCCCAACAGCCACTGTGCGGCGCCTTTGTGGACCTCAGGGTATTTCAAACGGACACACACTTTTACATCAGCAAAATACATTTAAAATGTATGGCTTCTAAAGTCAAGCTCTAAAATTACCCGAGCAGCTTTACACTTGCAAGAACAGTGTTTTTTTATTTACCAACACCACTGTGCACGTGATGTGGAGTAAAGCACTACATCCCTTCTGCAGCTTTAGCAGGTTGGATTTATTGAGCCCCTTTCAAACAGTGCTTTTGATGTAATCTGTTCTCTCCCGTGGAAGCCGGTGAGTTCTACTGCACTTCACCGGAGTCTCTTCACACCCTCTCACCCAGGAGCCACCAGCATCACAAACCTGACCACCTCAAGGAACAGAGCTCAGCTCCTCAGGACCACTGCCAAAACACATGGACCAGGCAACGAGGGAAAATCTACTCTCTGAAGGGCTCTCTGAGAGCAGAGAATGTGCTGGTGTAACTAAATCCCTCCCAGTGCACAGAGAAATAGCTGGCCTTATCTAGGCCAAAGACTGGTTTTCCATCATATCCATACTAAACACCACTGGTGCTCCCCTTATTCTCCCTGGGACGGGTTTATTAGAGCTCTGAGTAATGCAATGCAACACTGCACAACCCAGCATCCCAGCGGCACGCTGGAACTGCACAAACATCACAAACATCTGCTGAGCCCAACCCACTCAGGGCCAAATTGGATAGCACAACTGATTATCCAGAGCCTGGGGGAATAAGCTCACAATTTATGTTTGTCTGAGTCACCAGCCCATGTGCAAAGCACAGTTTTAGATTTTTTTTTTTTTTTCTCTTTTTTTTTTTCACAGTGGAGCAAGAGCACTGTTTGGAAAAGAAGAGTAGTCACAGGGAATCTTCTGCCTTCTCAATGTTACTTCCACCACCAGATTATTACCAAATTCTACCCAGCTCTGAAAAACTCACAAACTCTCTGCATTTGGAGGAAAATGATGTAACACAAACCTGCAATCCAAAAAAAACCTTCAAAAGAGGAACAGAAAACGCTCAGAAACTGGAACAAAGACTCAAGAAGTAGACATATACAGAAATAGAAATAAGTTGCCAAAAGCAGAGAAACTGTACAATTGCCAAAGAACCTGACAATCTTGGGAATCGGGGTTGTTGTTTAGAAAAGAGTCAGTTATTTAAGTTTTGATTTCTGCTCTGTTTTGTGTTGCAAACCAATGAACCACTATCTACTTTAAGAAGAATTTGGCTGGGTGAAAGCAAAAGCCATTCTTCAAAGCTAGGTAAGAGAAAAAGCTTTAGTGTTATACAAATCCCAATTGTATTCTAAAACATCTCAACCTTCTGAAATCTCCAGACAGCTGGACAACATTAAAAACTCACATAATTCAAATAGCTTTCCTTTTAAAGTTAAAGAGATGGTGATTTTTTTCCTAAAATTCTAACTGCTTCCCAATTATCTGATCTGACACCTTGATGAGATGTAATCTACCTTATAATCTGTCTTTGATGAGAGACAGTGACACTTTGCAATGCAAAAAATATCAAAGACAAGTGGGAGATCTTCCAGGAAGTATTAAGGTATGATTTCTTAGGGTGCACCAATATTAACAGCACGCCTGAATTTTTTTTCACGTGCACCAATCATAGACTGGACCGATCCCACAGGAAGCAGTAAAGTCAGGCCAGCACAAAAGGCTGCCAGGAGAATTAGAATGATTTTTACCTCTTCTTTTCTGACTGTTGGTTTAATAATATGCAGAAAGGATGGGAAAGTGTCTCCTCTGACAAGGAGCACTACGACAGGTGAAACAGACTCCAACAAAATTGTCTTTTAAACAGAATCTACAGAGCATACCAACACCTGTTGGAGTAGAATAAAGTTGTTCCTAACTGAATCCAGACTTGAAGGTGTATTTAGAGCTGCTCAACAACTTTGCACCATCCCCTCTCCTCCACTGGCCACTCACAGTGGTCCCATTTTGCTGAAGGCAGCTCATTACAAAGTTTGTTTAATCAAGGGCAGTTCTATCACCCCAGCTGGGTGTGGGTTAGGCTGAATCACCCGATGGACATTCCCAACCCTCTCCACTGCCAAAGCAGACTGCAGGAATGCCCTCCCAGAGCACGGGCATTTTTCCTTTCCCTATTGCTTTTCCAAGAGCACTTATATAGAGGTAAAAAGAACAGAAGAATTCAGCCTCCAGCTTTGCCATTCAGAACTTGACTTATTTACAGTATAAAATCAGGTAAGATTCCAGCCTTCAACACTACTACTGAAGTTGCATAATGAATTACTAGGATGGAGCTATCACAGAGATATTAGAGGAACGATTTTGTATTACTGGGAAGTGTCAGCTTTATAAATGTTTCCTTAAACACTCAGTGATCTCCAGAGACTCTACAGAGTAACAGGATCCAGAATTCATTTTAGCTTTGCTGTAGCATGCACAGCATCCACAAACATTGCAGATGCACGACCCATCACCCCTCAAACCTGAGTGCCTGGAACAAGCAGGGTCCTCAAAGGGATTCCAAGCTGGACATGGATTATCTCTATGCTAGGCAACATGGCCTAAACACATGAACATTCTAATATTTGATTTAAACAGCACACATGTGCTACTGAATTCATACCTCAGTGTTCACTCCTTTCTGAATAAAACCTGCTTCCCTCTGCAGTAGATGTCCATCAGTCCATTTTCACCTACCTGGTTCCTCTGTCCCCTCTGGTGAGCTGCAGTACAGAACAATTCATAGTCCAATGTACAACATACACCAAATCATTTCCAAGGGCCAAAGCTTTATTATTATCTATTAAACTGGAAGTTATTTTTACTGTATTTGAGACCAATGACCCCTGTTTTGATGTTCTGGGTTAACACCAAACACAAAAACTAAAAGTCTTTTCTGGTTAAAGGCTTTGGAAAAAAGAAGTCAATTCAAGTGTATATTCCTTTGCACTTTGATAATACAATAATTACATTGATCAGAAACACATGCTAATTGGATCATTCTGGAGCATTTTTCTCATTGTCTGGTACCACAAAACACATCTGGGTTTTATTTGCCCCATGTAAGTTAATAGGAGTATGGGCTTTTTTAAAACAACAAGCAAGATAATCCTAAAAACAATTTTCCAAAGTGAAAAGGGAGGAAAAAACCCTTCATGTTTCATCCAAGACTGTGTGAGTGTAAAAACAACTTTAAGATAGAAACTGAAGGACATTTTCTACCTACTTGGCTGTTAGTGAGGCAAGTAGAAAAGAAAGTTAAACACTCTTAACACTGTGACTATAGAAAAGAAACAGCTCAGTTAAATATATTAATGGCACCAACAAGGGATGTCTTCCCCACCTACACAGACCCAAATTGGAATGATTTCAGGTGCCAATCCATGGACCCTAGAAGACGTCAGGCTTCTTCTTGTTACTAAATCCCTTGCTCAGGAGAGCTGGAAACTTTCAAGCTTTCCATTGGAGCATAGGGGATGCTGACACCTTCCAGATTTTCACTTTAGTGGACCAACCCACAGACAGTATGGTGCAGGGAACAGCAGATGGCTTCTCTTCTGTTACCTCTGCTGCCTAGAGAGGAAGCTGAGCACCGCTCTCAAACCATGCATATTCAGCTCTCACTGCAGGGAGAACAAGGCTTATTTTTCCATGGCACAGCCCTCCAGCCCATAATATACCTGTCCCATTCCAGAGCATGTCTATAGACCTCTGTATGATTGGAATTTTCCCAGGCAAAGGAAAGCAATTCATTCTGAACTATGGAAAGACATCCAAGGTTTAGTTTTAATCCTAAATAAACGTCGAGCCATTTGATATCATCCTTCCCGTCATCCCTTCCCTCTTAAAAATACATATGACACAACCCAGGGCAAGTGATGGAAAAAGGAAACCATCTTGTTTTTCTGTTTCACAACTTACCTTACACTGATCTGGGCCTTGATATAATTAGAACAACTACCACAAAACTTTTTCACTTGAGGATGCTCTTTCCATACCTCAGCACCAGCAGTGTGAACGTTCTGTTTGTGCAGAAGTCCAGTGTAAATCCAGCAGAACACAGCATTTCTCCAGGTATTAGGAAATTTTTGTGTAATTTTTGTGAGACCACACGTACACAATTTAATCTTATAACTGTTACAGGAACACAGACCTCTATGACAAAAGACTAAATTCACCATGAACTAATAGAAGAAAATGACTCTCTGGGAATGTGACAAGAGTGCAACCAAGTTTTTCCATCCTGTAATTGAATACCATAGAGTTTACTTTTCCCCAGAGATCAACGAGAAGATAGAAGCAGGCCTTGATTATACTGACAGCTTCACAGAGCAGTGCTATGGGACAAGGCTTGCTACATTTTACCCACCTGGTTTTGGACATACACAATGCTCTGCTTCTCCTACAGTTATCATAAAGGCAGAAAAGATGTGCTTGGATAATACAGCATAAGTTACAAGAGAAACAGGATATGAGCAATTTAAATATAAATCTTGGAAGAAAATAAGCAGTACATTGGATTGACTGGAAAACATTTTTTTACTCCCAAACTTGTATGTGCAAGTAAAAGATATACTGATGAATGGGAGAATGAACAGAAAGGTATGAATATAGACTGTTAAATCAATACAGGTGCATGCAAATAAAGCACAAGCCCAAAAAAATCTGATCAATTTTCAAACCAGCTGGGGCCTGATCTCCTTCTCAGGACATAAAATGTAAATCTGGCATAAATATAACTTTTGTGTTTTCCAAGAGTGTCCATGAGCCATGGGTTTTTAAGCAACAGGTAGAAATCACTGTGCCACGTTCTCTATGCTGTGGTACACAGGAGATGAGGCAAGACAGTGTAATGGGCTCTTTAAAACCTGTGAATCAACAAGAACTGGTGCAAGGGGGAATCAAGATTCTACCACCTCCCATTAGAGAGCTGGTGAGACCATGGCTCATTTTATTTGCTGTAATTGTGAAAATTAAGTGCTGTTAAAATTTATGTAGTAATTAATATGACACCTGATTAGTTCAAGAAAACACAGACCACCATGTTGGAAATATTACTTCCAGTGCATTTGTGGAGGAAGAAATAAGAAGGGTGCATTCAGCTATTAGGCAGAGTGGGGTTGGTGGGATATCCCTGTGTCCACGGTTTTTGTGCAAGGCATTTTGTGTGAGGAACACTCTGCTGCTCAGAGGCACACGTGTGAAAGTGGAGATACACTTACAAAGTAGCCTGTTCCCAAGCTGGAAGGAGCTGAGCTCTGCAATAAAACACAAAGACAAAGTGGAAAGTCAGTGATGGTTTTTAACACGTTCCAATCCACACAGCTCATTACCAACCCTTTCCAAGCTTTTCATCACCACATCACAGCACCGACGTCCTGCCCCTTGTCATCTGCTACTGAAACAAACACGCTGTTGCTTAATTTTTCCCTTTACATCTCTCAACGACTCGGAGATGGTAACGTGCTATTTACTGAATTCCAAGCTTCTGCGGTGGACGTAATTGCCAATTTATTTGACAGGCAGCTGGGTAATGAATTAATGATGGCATTTCGCCCTGCACTGAGACTAAACAGACACTCATCAACCAGCCTCCCTGACATGCTGACATTCAATGCCCTGGACTCCAGCTCCTCAGCTTCATGGCCACAAAGGGGCAGGCGGGAGGGGGAGAAAAGGAAAAAAAGTAGACTGACTTCAAAACAAAAAGCCCTGTGGGTTTGGATGACTTTTTCAGTGTATGACCTGTTTGCCAATTTATTCCCGAAAGGCCCTGGTTAGTACACACATAGTGCTTTTCTAAAATGAGACATTTTGTAAACATAATTAGTAGTCTGAAATGTAAAGAATGCGTGGGCACAGAGAAGCTGCTATAGTCAATGTACCATTTTCTGGAGAATGCAATCACTACAATTTCCCATTTGGATGTCCACATTGTTTGACAGACCGAGGATTTAGAAAACAACAACAACAACAAAGCAAACAGGAAATATCTACAGTGTGAAACAGATTTCAAAACTCAAACCTATAAAAATAATTAAAACTGATATTGCTACCATGGAAAATAATCAATTTGTTTAAATGCTCTAAAAAAAAAGCACACCATGAAATTCAGTTTAAGTGGGACACGATCACAAGCTCTATATTGACAAGAATTAAGGAGATAAAGGGTTTTGTTTCATTAGTTTTTCATCTGAGCAATGGGGATTACACAGCAGGTTCTCTCAGAGACATGGGGGAGCCCGAAGCATCCCGGTGCTAATCCAGGTCAGGCTGCTCCATTAGAGGGGAGCAGTTCCCAGCTCCGGCCTCCAGAGCCCATGGACACAGCAGCAAAAAGCAGAGGAGCATTCTCTGGTGCTGTGCAGACAAGCAGTGTGGCACTGCTGCAGCTCAGCTCCCGCTGCTGTTCCTCAGCACCGCCTCGCTGTCGGGGTGGCACAGCTCGGGGACACCCACAGCTGCAGAGGGGCCCCACAGCCCGGGCACACCACTGGGAAGGCACAGTTTTTGTCACTCCATCCCCTGGGAAGACACAGAGTTTTTGTCACTTCATCCCCTGGGAAGACACAGAGCTCTTCTCACTTCATCCCTGTTCTGAGACAGGGGCCCGAACTGCAGCTCTGCAGTGCACAGCTCTGGCTAGCAGCGGGCAAGGGAACTCCGCACAAAGAAAGACATTCCAAAGTCCTCCTGCGCCCACTCTCCTCCTGTCCCCACTCCTGCTGCTGTGCCACCATCACCCACAGGAGACCCCTCTGTCCCTGACCTCAGCAAGGGGCCCAGCCCGACAGCTCTGCTTCCCCCTGTCCCTCTGAACGCCCATCCTGCTGGACTGACCTGGGCACTGCCCTCCGTGGCCATGGGCCCTGCTTTGGAGATGCCAAAAAGATTTTTGCTTTTTATACACTTTTCATATATTCATAACTCTGTAGACTACTATTATATAGTTATATAGCTCCTTAACTAACTCTAGTCCTTTTCCTACCCTTTCTCTTATATTTTACAGCAGTAAGCTCACCTTCCTGGACTCTTGTTTAGTCTTGCCTCTACAGTGAACCAAGGATGTTTTATTTTTTCCATATATCGTAGACATAATAAATGTGCGGCTAGGAGCTGGGGTCAAGGGGGGCTTCAGTGGAGGGAAGAACCGTAAGGGGGGATAACTTAATTAACTGCTCCCCTACTTGGATAATTTCTGTAAAGTATGTTAATTTGTTAAACTTACAAAATTGTCCAAGTCCTGTACCACGTGTGCATTTTGCCATACTTGCACCTGAAGGACCTTCATTAAAGGCTTTTTATCATCTTAATATTGTTTGGCTTGTGATTTTGGGTATCCCTGGAGCCCCTGTGGCCCTGCAGCTCTGCAGCCCTGGCTCAGGGCACCGTGCAGCACACCCTGCTCAGTGCCCAACATGGCACACACTGCCTTCCTCTTCACTCATCCTGCTCTCTGCTTCATGCCATTGAAATTCCTTTCATTTCAGCTGGAAATCTACCCACGAGTACAACACGTGCAATCATTACCACCACTTTTGTTTCAGCTATGTACAGATGCCAAGCGAGTCCCACTCCTTCACTCACAGTTTTTTTTTAAACTTACTTTACTGGCTGAAAGCGCCAAAGTTTGCATTCTGCATCTGTGTGTAATTTTTTGTCTGCTTTTTATTCCAAGTTTTGGAAGGATAGAGTATCAAAACAAAACAATAAAGAGGAAGAAAAAAGAATAAGCAAACAAAATATTTCCCACTGAATATTTTCATTCCTTCAAAAGCAATGCTGCAATGGCTATGGGAGGACAGTCGAAACATAGCAGTCAAATGACTTTCACTGAACAACTGTGCTTTTTCAGGGAACTCGAGTTTGCTGGATGGAAATATAGCCCTTCACACATTGCATGCTGCATATGGAGAGTACAGTTTGCAAACTCTATTTAATTGAAGTATGAAAGACTGTGTTGCACATGCATGAATGACTGTCAGCTGTGTTGTGAACCGTGTGTTGGCAGAGCACAGAGGCTGAAGCGAGGGCTATGCAAGGAGACAACTTCTCACCTTTTGGGTAACTCCCAATAGCGAAAGGATCCCACTACCCAGTGCCCAGCCTTGGTACCAACCGTACAGGCATCTTTACAAGCCCATGCTGAGTCGTGATCCTGCACTGGGTGGTTCTATAGCTCTTACATAAAGTGTGCCTATAATAGAGGTAATGGTTTCACTTTCCGAAACCCTTTGCAAAATAGGACATCAGAAATACTGTTTGATATTCACACAACCACCAGCAGAAGCCTGCATCAGGTGCTCATCAGCAAAACACACTTGCTTAAAATTGATAGGGTTCTGGGCTTTTTTCCTTTTTTTTTGGTTTGGTTTGGTTTTGGGGTTTTTTTTTGTTTGGTTTATTTATTTATTTGTTTTTGTTTTTGTTTTTTTTTTCCTTTGTTTTATTTTGTTTTGGTGTTTTTTTTGTTTCCATCCTTTCTTAAAGAGAAGAACTTTGGCCCAGAAGCAAAAATGTAGTAACCCTCGTGTAAGCATTAGTTTATTGTGTACCAAAGAAAATTACATCCTTGAGGTCTTGGAAGGCACAGTTATACCCATTTTGCATATATATTGTGCATTACTTGGGGAGCTGGGTGGGGAGAAAGACTGTGTTGTACATATTTGTTCTGGCTATTGTTTATGCAGGTCTGACTGAATGAAGGAACAGTGGGTATCATTTCAATTTCTGATGTCAACATCAAATTACTTATTTAATTTCATGCCTGGCGAAGCATTGTATAGCTACACGCAGAATCATTTCACTTCATTTGTTATGCTGTGTTTTCTTGGCGATTGGCTTGCCTTCCAACTGACAGCTTTAATTACGACATGAATTTGATTGCACTGCCGAGGAATTAACATAATGCAACAAAGCATTTAAGCACCCAACCTCAGCCACACAAACACACACATCCCCACCCTCGCAGCCACACGCACACAAAGCACAGCCACTGCTGCTGAGCAGCTCCTGGCACAGCACACAGAGCTCTGCTCCTGTGCCTCCACTCCACACACAGCCGGGATCACTGGTGAGATCCCGGACAGGGAGCAGCACTGAGGATCTCAGGGCACACAACCCAAAGGCCGTCCCTCAATTTGTCTTTGGCTCTGTACAGGTGGGAGACAAAAGAATTGAACATATCCTGTATTTGGGGCTGAAACCATGAGCTGCCCACAGGATTACGCTGCTGGACCGGGGTAGGCACGTCTCTTCCTGAGGCAAACAGCAACAGACCTGGTGGGCAGGGGACTTCAGGATTTCAGGACTTGATCCTCATTGTGAGCACCTCGCTGTGGCCTCCTCTCAAGCACAAAGCACCCAACACAGGAGGAGCAGCACACAGCTACAGAGCACTGGGAACAGGAGAGCACTCATGAAGAGTGCAGCAGCTTTGAAGAGTTTTTTGAGAGCCCAAGAGAAGATCTTTAATGTAGGGACAAATGGGAAGACTCCTGCCCCACTCCCTGGTCAGGAACTGGAAAAACATTCCAGACAGAAAGGTGCCAACTGCAGCAAGAGGCGATGAGGTGCTGAATCCCATCCAATGACCATGTGGGAGAGGCTTTTGCTGTTCATCCTTTCACTGAAAGCCTGCAACCAACACCAGAGGCAGCAGCAGGGCTGCTACCTGATCAGGTAGATCAGGAATTTAGGAATGTGCTCCAAAGAAATCAGGTGGTTTGATTTTTGATTAGCAAAGAGGTGGCTGAACCCCTGAGTACTCAGTGCATTTACCATCCAGGTTAGCTGTAACTCTCATGTTTTCCTCAAGTAAATCTCCTGGCTGTTTTGCAAAACATGACTAAAATGTATTCCAAAGAGGGAGGAGTCAATTAAAAATAAATACGTACAAGCAGATAAGGAAAACAAGTTGACTGAGCTCCAAGCTGAGCAAAAGAGAAAGCGCTGCCATCTTGTCTTCAAGCAAGATCTCAACAAAATGAATTCTACTACTGGCAAGATTTTGATGAGATTAAACTGACTACAGCACCCTATATATAAAGGAGGAGCAGCTCTCCAATTTCTCTTTAAGGCCCCTGGAGCTACCTCTGCCCATAAAGGAAAAAACAAGTTGTCATTCCTAAAAAAAAAATCCTATACAGGGGAGAAAGGCGGAGAGCTATGGGTTTATAAAATTCAGAGGAAGAGCTGGATCAGGGCACTGCTCGCACTGGAGCATTTGAGCAATCATTATCCCTAATCTAGCAGAGGTCAAATTCTCTGCTAATTATGTTCTCTCACAGAGGGGTGGGTGTGTGTGCACACGTGTGCGAGGCGAGGACAAAGAGAGGAGTTGACAGAAATCAGTCTCACTGCAATGCATCTGACAAGAACGGAGGATATTCCCCTTCCTACTGTCTGATGCTATTTCAAGCCTCATTATGAGAAAAGTCTCCTGTTTAACATGGTCTTTTCATTGAATTATCTTCTTTTCATTTTTGCCCACCTCTCAGAAATGCTGCAAATTACCTGCTTGGATCTCATTAGCCTGGAAAGGAGTTACCCCTTGTAAACACACTTTGCATCACTCTGCATTATCCAAGGACTGCAGGTACATTTACAACAGGCAGAGTTGAAAGATGCCTGACAGGAGAGGGAATGAAGCCACTGACATGTCAGTTTGCAACTGGATATTCATTATCCCCTCTCCCTCATTCTGCATCTGTCACTAAGCTCTCACTTAGGCCCCGCACTGAGCTCTAACATTCCCGTTTCACCAGCCTGCTCCAACTGGGGATGGGAAAATGGATCATTCACCTGGAGAACACACACTTCAGTCATTATCCATATTTCCATACAGGAGCCACACTTAATCTTACAGTGCTGCCAGGCAACAAGAGTGGAGATTCTTTATATTTCATGGCCAAAATCTCCTTCCTGACCTCAGGGTTAATCTGCCTGCAGTGTTTTATATTTTTTGTTCTATCTTCTGTTGGGTACACAACTTTTTGCATATTTTTTTTTCAGAGAAAATAACTGTAAAAAACAGGAGCAAAGCTTTAGAGAAAACTTACTCTGTTGTCTGTAGCTTTTTCTGGACAGTAAATAGTGAGCATCATTAGACCTCTAACTTCTTCGAAAAGTATTATTTAAAATTACCATTTAAAAGGTCCTGTCATATCAGCACATGGGATGTCTGACTGGGAGAGGGGAATGGGATGGGCAGTTTTGAGCTGACTCTGGGAGAGTGGAAATGAATGGGATGGACAGCTCTGAACTGACTCTGGGATAGGGCAGTGGGATGGACAGCTCTGAGCTGACTCTGGGATAGGGGAAATGAATGGGATGGACAGCTCTGAGCTGACTCTGGGATAGGGCAGTGGGATGGACAGCTCTGAGCTGACTCTGGGATAGGGGCAATGGGATGGACAGCTCTGAGCTGACTCTGGAGAGGGGAATGGGATGGACAGCTCTGAGCTGACTCTGGGATAGGGCAGTGGGATGGACAGCTCTGAGCTGACTCTGGAGAGGGCAAAGGGAAGCACTGCTCTGAACTGAAGGAGCCTGGGGAAGGCCACCACAGACCCAGGCACAGTGAGAGCTGTCTTGCGCATGTTTTTCAAATCTCAGCTGAACTGGTAATGCCAGACCAGAGAGACATTGCTGGTATTGCAATGAATTATCACAGCATAAAGGAACTTTCCTTATTGAGCAAAACATAAATTATGTATAACACTTTAAAATATACATCTCCACATATATTTACATAACATTTCTTTTGAGCAACCTGTGAATCCCTCTGTCCTCTCTCGGGTGGACTAGGGAAGTTGTATTTGCTCTCTACTTCCTTTTAATTTGCCACAGTGCCGAGACAAAGAAAAAGTATTGTAAAAACATCAGAGAAAAACTGGATTTGATGGGTGGAAGGGGAACCAGGACTCTGCTCTCACTGCCAGGTCTGGCAGTGCAATGCTGTGAGCTGCTGAGAAGCCCAATAAACCTCAGAGCTCTCCACTCAGTACATTGCAAGGGAATGACAAAGCTAAATTAAAACCATGTTTGTAAGGAGCTGTGAAATTTTTTGCTGGAAGGTGCTGTGTAATTGTGAAGTTGGTTGCAGTGACTTCCCAGCTGCCACAGGGCTCAGACAAGCCAGGATGATGATGGTGACAGGCTGACATCCAGCTGCCATCCACTGCTACCTGTACAGAGCATTTCCTTACTACCTCCTCTGGTTTCCCTCTCCTCTTCCACAGAGATCTTACAGCCCTGAGACTGACCTCAGCTGACAGCTATGAAGGGCAAGCTCTGAAGTGTTTAGCTGAGTGTAACCCATAAAGGCTGGCTCTGGGGAAGAAATAGACCTCTAAAATAATGTGACAAAGGGATGTGGAGAGAGAGTGCTACAGATTTCACACTTTCATAGAAAGAAAAAAATCAGGCATCTGTTTCAGTGATATGCACAATTCAGCAAGAATTGCTAGCTGTGTGCCTTCAGGCTTAAATTTGCACAACGAAATGTATCCTTTACAAAGGTATTTCTTTTAATGCTTGCTCAGTTCAGTTTTATTGGATTGGCCTATAGAGGACACCATCTGGTATCTGTCATCCAAATCTACACAGACGTGCTATCGATAAAATCCCCATTTCCAAAATGTGGGTTAGTTAAAAGTAGGGCCAGATTGCTGGCTGGTACAAATTGGGCTGACTGATGTAGCTATCCATGCTTTTACCAGCAAAGGATCTGACCTACAAAATCCCCAATTTAGACACTCATTTGGGACAGGGCTTTCTTTATATTCTGTGCTGTAAAGCATGTGGCACAGAGGACACAGAGCCATGAATAAAACACTCAAGGATTGTGATGGTACACATAATAAATAGTAATCTAATTGCAGCAACAGAAAGATTTCTGTAGTCATTGTTCTGTCAGAACAACTCATGCGTGTCACTCGGTGAATGACCAGCATTCTGCCATGGAGAAAAACACTCTCCACAGGGCTGCCATCTCAGGCCCTTCCACAGCACTTTAGGTAGAACAATAAAGGCAGAGCTTATGCTATTGTTGGCCATGTTATATCAATTCATTATATATAAGTCAACCGAGTCTCTCTAGACACTCAAATACTTCTCATAAAGACAGTATGTAGCCCAAAGAAATGCATTCTTTTCCTCCACTGCTTGGGGTAAAAAGAGGCCATCTGACTTCTCAGCTATGCAGAACATTTTAACTTCATTAAATGGCCTTCAACTGTTTCCAAAGAGCTGAGTGTTTGCACACAGAAAGACATTGTATCAAACTTTAAGAAATTTACTGAACCGGGGCAGGAGACCCAAGTTACCTCCTCCTCTCCTGAACCCACAAAGGGAAGGAGATTTTAGCAACGAACCATCCCAGAAGCTAAATGCAGCTATGCCTCACACCCCTGGGGGAACTCCAGCAGGGTGACCCTGAGCTGCTCAGCTGCAGGGGCTGCACTTACGTCGCTGAGCCTTTCCCGGGAGCTGCTCCGCTGGAAGCCCTTGGACTCCCCGCTGGCGCTTTCGCTGTCGCTGTCCCGGCAGCTGTTCTGGCCCGGCTTGAGCTGCAGCATAGAGGAGACACAAAGAGAGCAAGAGTTGAGCCTGGTTCAGGAGAGTGCCCTGGTCCCACTCTCCTTTAACCCCACCCAGGCCCCAGCAGCAGCGTGGCCATGGCTCTGCCGTGCTGCCATGGGCACCGTGTCCCTGTGCCAGG